>JAKTXI010000073.1:0-56714 GCA_030582475.1 Suhomyces panamericanus
ATCCGGGGATCTCAGGGTTATGAGCCCTGCGCGTTTCCACTTCGCTACTGCGCTGTTCTTGTTGTTGACACAATGCCTGAAATTAATATAGTGTATATTTTGAATATCACGTGACTGTTGTAATTTCATTAAATTGTAAGCTTTGGCTGCTTTAAAGCTACTGAAGACATGTCCTATCGTCCTGTTATCCTTCAAATTGAATTGGGTTTCAATCTTCGAAGATTTTCAATAATTTGAAAATAGTATGAATAATTTAGAAAATTGTAAAGTGCTTCAAGTTGAGGCCATGACAGTAGAAAAACCGGGCAATTGGGAACAAGAAACCATTCAACAACGAATGATCAGTCGTAAGGCTACTGAGTACTAGCAGTTTATTTTATATTTAGGGTTATTCTAACTTAAATGATAAACCATTAGGTTTTTTGATTATTCAAAGTCATTTTCTAATTTTAAGAAATATTAATTGCTTCACCTTCAATCGGTAAATGCAATCCAAGGGGCCCGCTTTCCTTTCCTTAGCAAATTCCAGGAACAAACTCAACCTTAACCCATACATACTTCAGTATTCCTTTGTAAATAAGTTCCACTAAACCATCGGGTCGTGCACGTTCCAATATAAATCAGTCATAGATCTCTATCTTATTTTACTTAGCACACAGACTTCCCTCTAAAATTAGACTTACAGCACAATCAGTGACTCAATCGGAGAAGAAGTTTTTTTGGATTAATTTAGGACGTCAAAATCTGCCATAGATCGAAATTTTGACAACATTTCTTACACCGTTATTGTCACAAATACAGATCAATTAGATTCATTTAAAGAAGTCATTTGCCATGGAATCGCAAGAAGAACCAGTGCCGTATGTTCCCATACCGCAATATCCCCCATTCAAGCTCCGTTCGTCGCTCATTGATAAAGATCCCGTCATCTGGGTCCACCTTTTAGAGGCATATATCAAGCTTTTTCAGTACCTTCTCCAGCCATCCAAGTTGAATGTAAAGTCACAGCAACAGCTTCAGACTTTTCTCAAGGTCTTTTTGAACGAAACAGCTGAAGAATCCTCCAAGATTTTCTCGCTAGGAGCAATTAATCCCGACATCAAGACCAACACTGCATTGTTGAGGACCTATGTCTTCGTCTATGTGAAAAACTTCAGTTTGGTCAAGTGCAACATGACCGGAGATACCATCTGGAACTTTGTCCGGGTGTATGCTCAGAACAATGGTACGGTTGTAAGGGGATTGGTCGATGGAACGTTCAAATCAAAGTTCAATGATAACAGGAAGTCGGGAGGTATTAGCTCCATTTCAAGCTTGCATAAGAGGTTGGAGGCCTTGATTAGTCAAGGCTTGTTCAAGGACCAGGACTTGACCGCCTTATCGTATCTCTTGGGCCAGCAGATCTCTGCTCAATCCACGACCATATCCTTGGATGGTGAAGTCAAGAGCAGAAATATCAATAAGAAGCTGGCCAGTTCGGTGCATTTTGCTGAGAATTTCGTGGCTGTGCCTTGGATTGAGTTGTTGGAGCGTTTACATGCCGGTGGAAAGAGTATTCACGCAGGTATCATAGAAAAGATCATGATTGTTTCGTTAGTGTCATTGAGTGTGAGCAAATTGTCTAAATTAACAATGGAATTAGGCATCAAGGACTTGGCGACTATGAAATTGTTTCCTCTTTTCAGTACAGTGATTATTTCGGAAGGTTTCAAGAGCTTGATTCCGAACTTGGAGGAAAGATTACCATTTTTAAGACAGATTCATGCTAATGACGATCAAGAAGACCAGCGTGCCAGTGAAGTGAGCCAAGAGCAAGTGGACTTGTTGACTGCCTTGATCCCTACTTTGAAGATAGGCCAAGCTAGAAAGGTGTTGAGAGACCACAAAGGAGACGTCGAAGGAGTGACAAATATGCTTTTAGAGAATCCAGACTTAGTGAATAGCATTGAAGAGGAAAAGGCAATGCCAAAAATGGCGCCAAAAATTCACGTCAAAAAGCAAAAGTCTGCCAGCAAAGGTCCGGTTGCGAAAAGGTCCATTTATGACGATGACAAGATTTCCAGGTTGGATTTCTCTGGAGTCCAAGTGATCCAAGGCAAGAAAAATAAGCAGGATGCAGACCAGACCTCAGAAGAATTGAAGAAAAAGACCTTGACTGCAGCCTTGAGGTTGATGTATGAGAGCGACGAGGACGAGCCCGACGACACTTACCGGGACCATGAGAAGTCCACCGGTTCTGCCGTGGAATACGTCTTGAAAAAGGGTGTAATGTATCGTGTTGGACTTATTGAGGATGAAGATTATGAAACTCCTCACAAAACTGAGATGTATCTATTCACCATCTTCAAGACCAAGGGCCCCGACACTTTCAACAAGACACAGAGAAAATCCTCCGACCGTCAGGCCATTAGGAAGTCTACAGGCTGGTCAGATGAGCAAGTAGAAGGCTGGTTCAGAATGCTCATGAAATCCCCAAGACGGTTCAAAATGTTTGAAGAGCAGTTCCTCTTTTCTGGCAATCCCAATAGACCCAAAAAAGAGGCTAGTTCAGGTGCTGGAGATGGAGAAACTGTTTCTAATAAAGGTAAAGATAAGAAATCTGAAGGGTCGGAAATTAATACGCAAACGAAGCCAGCACCACTGAAAAATGCAGCGGCCCGAAAGGAGAAGAACAAGGCGTCCCGGGCCAACCATAACCGGAAGTCTGGGCACGATAAGAAGTCCCGGGGTGCCCTAGTTGGAATGCAGGGCAGTTAGTATACATCGCACGTGATCCGTCACGTGACACACAGTACATGTTTGTAGATCCAGCCAATGAATTACCAAGATGCAAAGGCGATGTACTCATAAGACAAAGATATGCAACAAGTGTATGAATGCTACGTCTCCGATGTGATCCGGATCCTCCAGAGGAGAAACGCCAGAGCTCCTTATTGTTCAATTACATCACGTGATGAAACTAATATACCTACGCTAACCTACCCCCGTTTCACCCCTTATTCATTATGAATACCACCTTTTCGTTTACGAGTGTTAGGGCAAATCCATGGGCGGTACATTACGATGGAAGTCCTCTCCCAGGATGCCTTCCCCAGGGTTGATCTGGAACCATCGGATCAATCACGTGATCCACATCACGTGCCAAGACATATAACCGTCCCTTTTTACCTCTTTCTCCATACCAATGATCACCGCTCTTTTCATCTACGACGGCAAAGGCGATGTCCTTATGTCCAAAATGTACAAGGAGGGCGTGCGCCGTAACATATCCGACGTGTTCCGAATCCAGGTGATTGCTGCCAGTCAAAAAAGCACCACTTCTGCCTCCACCACTGGCAAGGACGTCAGGTCACCAGTGTTGACCCTTGGTTCCACTTCCTTCATATACATCCGGTCGGGGCTCCTCTGGATATGCGTGGTGACGCGTTCCAACCAAGACTGCTCGATGATCTTGGAGTTTCTCTACAAATTGGAGAGCCTTCTCTGCCAGGTGCTCCGAGAAGGAAACACGTCTCGAGAGCCATTGACGGAGGAATTGATCATCAACAACTTTGCCTTGATTTTTGAGATCTTGGACGAGGTCGTGGAGTTCGGGTATCCCACCAACCTCGACCTCAGCGGCTTGCGGGAGCATATCACTACCATTCCCACCACCGGAAACGTGTTCAAGGAGATGAAAAACATCAAGGTGGCGGCGGCATCGAAGAAAGAGAAGGCCGAGATATCTACTCTGAGCATCACCTGGCGCAGTAGCGGCATAAAGTACCGCAGAAACGAGATCTTCTTGCGAGTGGAGGAAAAGATCAACGTGATCATGGACGCAGAATCGCAGGTTCTCCGGTCGCTGGTGGACGGAGAGATCCAGATGAAGGCACATCTTTCCGGAATGCCCGAGTGCCACTTCGGTTTGAGCGACGACAGTGTATTTTTCACCGAACCGAAGTCTTCTACCACCAGCTCCGGAGTCACTCTCGAGGACTGCAAGTTCCACCAGTGCGTGGAACTCGCTCGGTTCGACTCGGAACGGTCCATCCACTTTGTTCCGCCAGATGGAGACTTCCAGTTGATGTCGTACCGTTGTTTGCAAAATATTCACTTGCCCTTCAAAATGTTTGCCCAGGTCCAGGAGGCGGGAAACCGCGTGCGCTACAAGGTGGGCATCAAGTCGATGTACCCAGCCAAGCTCCCGGCCATCAACGTGCAGATCAAGATCCCCACGCCGTCCGGAGTGGTCAAGACGTTACAAGACACTACTTCAGGAAAGGCAAAGTATCATCCTGGAGAAAACTATTTCCTCTGGAAATTTTCCAAGCTTTTTGGCGAACAGAGTCAAATGTTCACGGGCGAGGTCGAATTGACGCAAAACCACGCCGACTCGGCGCCTGGGGCGCTCTGGCTGCGTCCTCCCATTACGCTTGACTTCGACTTGGAAATGTTCTCCAGTTCGGGGTTGGCCGTGAAGTATTTGCGGGTGCAGGAAAAGGGCAATTACCGGACGGTCAAGTGGGTCAAGTACTTGACCCGGGCGGGGTCGTACGAGGTCAGATACTAGGATAGAAGGAATGCAAGTCATCATCATCATAGGAGTGTAGATAAGCGCGTCACGTGACACACGTTTATCAAAAATTTCGATGCCCCTGGTTTATTGGCCATCTGTGTTTACGCCTTTCTCCGCTCTCTGTGCCGAATTGCGCTTCCTACGTGCACAATCCAAGGAGCTCGTCCGTCTGCGTCCAGTTACGCAACTTCTTGTCCAATCACCACCTTCAGAAACCCAATATTGACAGAGTTACACCGATGAGAGATCTCATAGTTTTAGGCGGCTCGTCCCATCCAGCCCTTACCAAGCTGATCTGCCGCAATCTCACCATCGACCAGGGCCAGGTGTCGTCCAAGAAGTTCTCCAATGGCGAAACCAGCATCGAAGTCAAGGACTCGGTGAGAGAAAAGGATGTGTTCATTATCCAGAGTGGATGTGGTGATGTCAACGACAATTTCATCGAATTGTTGATCATGATAGCCGCGTGCAAGACCGCCAGTGCCAAGCGTGTGACGGCCGTGTTGCCGTTGTTCCCCTACTCCAGACAACCGGACATTCCTCACATGGCTTCTACCACAGGTGCCCCTTCCATCAGCACCAAGAAAGACCAGTATACGTTCGACAGCTTTCCCGGCACTCCCAAGCCGTTGTCCAACGTGGCCTCGCAGAGCGAGTTCCCCTTGTCGCGTCCCGAGTCCGCAGCCCTGCTTACTCCCGCCTTTCGTGGCCGTGCTTTGAAGGACCCCTTCCGTGAACTCACCCCCAGAGACTCCAGTGTTTCGGTTGGAGCGCCCGTGGACGCCAAGGGTAAGACTGAGAGCGGATACAAACAGTGGATTGCGCAAAACGGCACATTGATCGCCAATTTATTGGTCACAGCCGGCGCCGACAGAATGATCACCATGGACTTGCACGATCCGCAATTCCAGGGCTTCTTCAACATCCCCGTCGACAACCTCTACCTGAAGCCGCTCTTGAAGCACTACTTGATCGACTACGTGCCCAACTACCAAGAGTGTGTCATTGTTTCTCCAGATAGTGGAGGTGCCAAGAGAGCCACCTCTCTTGCCGATGCGCTCGGCTGTTCGTTTGCTTTGATTCACAAGGAGCGCCGCATCAAGACCAGTGAAGGCGTCAAGGCCATCGGCCCCTTGGGCGTGACCACCGGCCTCTCTACCGGCCATTACCACCATCCCCAATCACACCACTCAGGAACGCACACTACTGTTTCCATGCTCGTGGGAGACGTCAAGGACAAGACCTGTGTGCTTATTGACGATCTTGTGGACACCTCCTATACTATCACGCGTGCAGCCAAGCTCTTGAAGGACCAGGGTGCCAAGTATGTGTATGCTTTAGTCACGCACGGTATTTTCAGCGGGGACGCCATCAACAGAGTTAACAATTCTGCCATTGACAAGGTGATCACCACCAACTCGGTGCCGCAGAACGACCATCTTGCTGAGTTGGGTGACAAGTTGGAAGTGTTGGATGTTTCCAGAGTGTTGGCCGAGTCCATCAGACGTATTCACAACGGAGAGAGTGTGTCGATGTTGTTTGACCACGGATGGTAGAAAAATCAAAGAAAAAAGATAAAGAGGTCTGGAGAATTGGTAACTTTCGATTGAGAGGTTGAGTCTTTCAAGAATGAAGAGTACTTCCAGATTATGTATTTACAAATTAGAACCAAGAATACCCATGAATCGGGCAGTAATATTACAGCAAAATAAACGATGTAGTTATTGAGCAGTGGATCTAAATTTTCATGAAGTTATGAAAAACAGATCCCATACTATAAGAGCAAAAAAGTAAGGAACCAAGAGAATACGTCAATTCTCGAAATGCAATTAAATGACTGTGAATTCACAATAAAATCCATATCATAAGATATTCTCCATAGGCTTCTTAGAGCTAATTTATTGACAGAATACTAGGAAATAACCAAAAGATAATAGCGAATTCAATACATAAATTACTAGGAAATAACCAAAAGATAATAGCGAAGCCAATACATAAAATACTAGGGAAAAACCAAAAGATAATAGCGAAAGCAAACCATGAATTAGTGTACTCCAGTACTTGGTAATGGAATTTGTTCAGATGCTATTAAATATTCTCATGAGACGAAAAGTCCGATAAACCCAGATGATATTTGAGGACACAGAAATAAATCACTACGGTGAATATGGCAATAATATAAGCGTTGCTTAACCTTATAAAATTACCATGTAGTTACGAGACAGTATTTACAATTCTCATTGAGTACTGAAAAATGCTGAGATCGTCACTAGTGGAATAGAACTACTACGCACAGAAGCCAGATAATTAGCTACAGTTGGTGTCTTATTGGCCACAGCATTGCTTGGGGCCGTCAACCTCAGAAACGTGCTTAAACCTGCGGAAGCACACCTTCACTCAATAAAGCCGAGACATTATTTACAGACCAAATTTCATACAATTAATTTGGTAAAATAGGCGAGCCGTATTTGAGAAGACAAATCCCGACCAAAAATAGCCACTTCACACTTATTCAACCCCGAATTCCTCCTAATACCAAAAACCTCAGAACAAAGCGATTCAAAGAACTCTTTGGAAGATCCTGAGTATTAGCCGTAGTTACTATGCCGCCAATAACCAGAAAAAAAAAGAAAACAAGAATGGGTAGCAAATCCCAAAAATAGCAATACCGCTGTCCCCTATTCCATTCAACCCAGGTAAATTCACCTAACACAATTAACTCCTAACTGCAGACAGTTGGCTCCATACTGCAATACCCAGCAAACGCAACTAACGCCACTAGGCAATTAACTGAGTAGACTGATCAATCCACTCATCGCAGTATAATTATACAGTTCATAACCCTCCAGTAGCAAGTACTCCGATTCATTTCAAGACGCTACGACATGCTCCGGGAGGTGCAGGGACCATAATAGCCACAACGTGCTGTTACGGCATAGTCCAACCAAATCTGCAGACAGAGGAATGGAGGCTTTGAAGGGCTCCCAATCCATACACAGGGTATGGAGACACCTGTAGAATCAGAAGAACGTAGAGCCCTGCCAAGCTCTTGGAAAAGCTGGACATTATGGACATTACGGACATTATTATCAACGTAATGGTGCAGGTCTAGACCCGGATTCTGGTCTTGAACGCGCAAAAGGACGTATGATGACAATAGGCCAATTCAGGCGTTGGAGTGGCGAGATCATGTTCCACTTCTGGGGTAAGAGAAAGAGAAAAGAGTGAAGGATGGAGTTTTCGGAACAAGGGAGGGGCAAGCGGGGCGGCGGGGCAGGACCATCGGAATGCGAGGGGCACAACAACAACGGGCGGCAGCAATGTGGTCAGCAAAGAGAACATCAACAAGTAGAAGTAAAGAAAGATGAAATCAAAATAGAGAAAAAGTCAGAAATGGAGAGTGGAGAAAATGGAGCGGTAAACAGATGGTAGAAAACTGAGAAGAGAGTCAAGATCGTAGAAAATTGGTGGGAATATTCATAGAGTCTCCAAGTGGAGTATCTACTTCCATACTCATCGTATTGATACCGTTCAACGTTGTTAAGTTCATGGAATAGTTAGTGATGACCTGGCAGAATGTGGGGGATAGGAGAGCGTCCTAGGTGCATGAGTGGGGCTGCAGCCAAACTCCGGGGACGTCGGGAAAATACCTAGTCCCCTCATGCACGCTGCACCAATTCTCCATTATCCGACCTTGCCCGCTGAAACCGAGCCGGCTTTGGCGTTTCCAACCCGACACGGGGCGGACCTGTTTGTTGACGACAGGAACACCCCAACAGGACGTCTCTGGGGACAGCGGCCGAAGTGTGGAGAGACCCAGTGCAGGACGCGCTAGCGGCAGGGTGCGTGGCCCGGGGGGTGCAGGGTACAGGGTGCATGGCGCATGGCGGCTACCGGCCTGTGTGCAGGAGGGATATAAATACCTCTGTCTGTCTCCCCACCTCCAGTAACCGTCCACTATGGGGCCATAGCGGCCGCTATGACCCCACAACTTGGCCCCAGCCATCGCGTGGCCAGTCGCCATGGTCCTAGCCCTTTTTGTGCCCGTTTCTGCGGCTCCCCGGCGCAGAGTTCGCCAGTGAAAACTTTTCAGCCATTGGCCCATTGGCGGCTGGCCAACGCCCTCTGCGATTTGCAGCTTGACGATCCGGGTGGGCCCAGGTGTGTGCCTACTGGGGAGAGGCTGGAGGCGCTCGTTCCCAACCGGAGCCCACCACAGAGTGGACACACCAAGCTACACAAACAGGCAGGGCCGTGTGCCACAGGTCGGCTGGCGATGCCGTGTGGGCTTTGTGGCAGGAAGTAGACGTTTAGAGAAAGCCAAAGAGAGAAGGGGAAGGGTATAGAGAGACACAGTGAGAGTACGAAGAGAATAGAGTGAACAGTGAGTATATAGAAAACAGTTTGTAGAAGAGCGAAAAATTGGCGGGGTCGGAGCGGGGCAGCCAGAACAGCCCGCCACAGAGCGCTGGAGGGGTACCCAACACTGGAACCAGGATTTTGGGCGGCCAGAACCGGCACGTTGGGAGCAGGATGAGACTGGCGGTTTTGTGGAGGCCACAAGGCCAAACCGTAGGGCGATGGCCAGAATTGGCCGTTTTTTCTGAGGCTTCCGAATCCGAAACCTGGGGAAGTGGGGCACAGTTGGGCCGCGACACGGGTGCGTCAGACGCCAGTGACGCAGACGCAGATGGAGAAGAGTGACGGGGCAGAGTGGAGGGTGTGAATGACTGTCAGAAGAATAAGATGCGTGTATGAGTGGTGACTTGAGGACAAGTGTGACTGTATGGAACTGTAGTGACACAGTCTCTTCGAACGAATACATGCTCTGCTCTACCCCTATCTCCTCTCTAGTGACCAAACGCAACGACCGCCTTGAACCTCATCACATTACTGTGGTTCTGTGGAGCCCAGACACCACACACCCGTCTTCTCCGGAGCGTCTCGACGCACCCCTCCTCCGCACCATCGCGCGGGGGGTCTCCGGGCGCCTCCGCAGACACCTTGCCCGACACCTCGCTTAGCCATACCGCCAGAAATTGCCCACCTCGTCCACGCCAATAACCACGCCAGGGGCCCAATTGGGCCCCGAAAAACGGGGAAAAGGAGCCAGACACTTCTGCCAGTGTCTGGAGACAGCCATAGAACCATTGGTGCCAACTTCCCGCATCTTTCAGCCCCATTGCAGCCCATTGCAGCCCATTTCTTCCCTCTGGCGCCTCTGCACCTACCTACCCCTCCCCCAGACAATTGTGCAGACACCGCGAATTTGTCTGGTCATGCGTCGGGCCTTCCATAACCGTCGAGGCTGCAGCGCACCCCTCCCCCGCCTGCCTGGGGGTTGCGGCCTGCCTCTGTGTCTGCATCCGCCTTCCCCACCAACAGACACTTTTCACCCAGGACTATAAATACGGCGGTTTTCCCTCCAAAAGTCACCACACTTCAGCCAACTAACCTCCGCCTGTTGTCAATCCGCTTCCCCCCTCCCCCCTATCCGTCGCTCTCACCATGACCGCCGTCTCCGAGCCCGATATCCAACACCTTTCGTTGTCCAAGTCCGACTCCAACCACCTGTCCTCGGCTCCTTCCTTGAAGCACGACTACATCGACTCGCCCTTTTCCGGCAAGAAGGACCAGTACGAGCAGGTGCTCGACATCTTGGACTCGACCGGCTTCATTCCCGAGTCGCTTCTCGAGTCCGAGGCCCGCTGGTTCTACGAGTGCTTGGGCATTGACGACGTGTTCTTTGCCAGGGAGTCTGCCGAAGGGATTGCTGGTCACATCCATTCACTCTACTCGTGTAAGGTCCAGGCCTACTCAGCCGGCGTGGCCGAGTCCGAGCGCCCCTTGATCCAGTACAAGCACGAGGCCGAAGACCATGGAGTGTTCTTCGTTTCCACCGCTCCAGGTGCCACCGTCAAGGACCTGTTTGAGGAGGCCATTGACGACAAGTACATCGACCCCTCGGCCCCCGGCAGCGTCAGCTACCGTGCCGAGTACTTCTCGGCGCCCTTGAACTACAAGTCCGACGCCATCTTGTCGGGAGTCTACCAGAACAACAAGTCGCTTCCAAACCAGCTTGTGAACTGTTTCTTCGTCTACAAGAACCAGTACCCCGCGTCGTCCGAGGCTGTTTCCGCCAACGAGACCGACCTCAACAAGATCGGTGACACTACGTTCTTGAAGATCGCGTCCAACCACACCAAGAAGGTCTACACCAAGGTGATCGAGGCCGTCATCAACACCACGGGCCCCGTGATCCAACACTTCCCCATCGAGGACTCCGAGGAGTACCGTGTGGTCATCGGTTTCCGTCAGAAGACCTCTGCTCGCTACAACTCCGCGTTGTCGGACTTGGCCAACTACTACAAGCTCCAGACCACCAGAAAGTACGTGGAGCAGTTTGCCAACGGCGTGACCATTATCTCGATGTACGTGACGTCCAAGCAGAAGAAGAGCCCTGTGGATTTGTCCATCTACCAGGTGATCAAGGAGGCTTCGCTCTTGTACTGTATTCCCCACAACTTCTTCCACCACCGTTTTACAGCTGGTGAGCTCTCGTTGCAGGAGAGTATCTATGCCCAGTCGGGTGTGATCTTCGTGACACACTTCCTCAACCGTTTGGGCCCCGAATACACCAAGTTGCAGTCGTTGTTGGACGCCTCCAAGTCCATCCAGAATGCAGAGGTGTTGAACTCGTTGAAAAAGCGTTTGCGCGCGGAAACCTACACCCAAAACTACATCCAGGAAGTCTTCGACACGCGTCGTGACATTGTGAGAAAGTTGTACCGTCAATTCGCCGACGTGCACTACATCCGCTCCTCCATGGAGAAAACCCTCTCTTACCAGAGATTGTCCCAAATCACACCTGTGGGCTCCGAGGCCGACTTCGAGCAGTTGTTGTCGCGTGAGTGCTCGCAAAACGAGCACCACGCCATTGTTTTGCGTGCCTTGTTCGTGTTCAACAAGTCCATTCTCAAGACCAACTTCTACACCTCCACCAAGGTGGCCCTTTCTTTCAGATTGGACCCCTCGTTCTTGCCCCAGTCGGAGTACCCCGACAAGCCTTACGGTATGTTCTTCGTTGTGGGCAGTGACTTCAGAGGTTTCCACATCAGATTCAGAGACATTGCCAGAGGAGGTATCAGAATCGTTAAGTCTAGATCGGTCGATGCCTACCAGGTCAACCTCAGAAACTTGTTTGACGAGAACTACAACCTCGCCAACACCCAGCAGAAGAAGAACAAGGACATTCCTGAGGGTGGTTCCAAGGGTGTGATTTTATTGGACCCAGGAGCAGCTCAAGACAGACCCAAGGCTTGTTTCGAGAAGTATGTCGACGCTTTGATCGACTTGTTGTTGAAGCAGCACATTCCAGGCGTCAAGGAGTCCTACGTGGACCTTCTCAACAAGCCCGAGATCTTGTTCTTGGGTCCTGACGAAGGTACTGCCGGTTACACCGACTGGGCTACCTTGCACGCCAGAGCCAGAGGTGCTCCATGGTGGAGATCGTTCTTGACCGGAAAGTCTCCTCAGATTGGAGGTATTCCCCACGACGAGTACGGAATGACCACGCTTTCGGTCAGAGCCTACGTGAACAAGATCTACGAGAAATTGAACATCGACAGCTCCTCCATCAAGAAGTTCCAGACCGGAGGTCCCGACGGAGACTTGGGTAGTAACGAGATCTTGTTGTCCAAAAACGAGAACTACGTGGGTCTTGTGGACGGATCTGGTGTCATTGCCGACCCCCACGGTCTTGACAAGCAGGAGTTGTTGAGATTGGCTCACGAGAGAAAGATGATCGAGCACTACGACCGCTCCAAATTGTCCAAGGACGGATATGTCGTGTTGGTCGATGACGTGGACGTGACCTTGCCCAACGGCACCGTTGTGCCCAACGGTGTTTCGTTCAGAAACACCTTCCACTTGAAATTGCAGGAGCAATTTGGCCCCAATGGAGTCGACTTGTTCGTGCCTTGTGGAGGCAGACCTGCTGCCATTGACACCAACAACGTCAACGAGTTCATCAACCCCAAGACCGGCAAGACCTCCATTCCATACTTCGTGGAAGGTGCCAATTTGTTCATTACTCAATCTGCCAAGCTCGTCTTGGAAGAAGCCGGCATTGTCATTTTCAAGGACGCCTCCACCAACAAGGGTGGTGTGACTTCGTCCTCGCTCGAGGTCTTGGCCGCCTTGGCCTTCGACGACAAGGGTTTCTTGGCCAACATGTGTGTGGACGCCGTGACCCACGAAAAGCCCAAGTTCTACCAGGACTACGTGAGCCAGGTGCAGAAGCTTATTGTCAAGAACGCCGAGGCCGAGTTCGAGGCCTTGTGGAAGTTGCACGAGGAGACTGGCATCACCTACACCGAATTGTCCGACAAGTTGTCCATTGCCATCAACAAGTTGGGAGACGAGTTGGCCAACTCCAAGGAATTGTGGGACGACGACGTCGAGTTCAGAAACGCCGTTTTGCTCGACTCCTTGCCTCCATTATTGTTGGACGTCATTGGCATTGAAAACGTCTTGGCCAGGGTTCCTGTGGCCTACTTGAGAGCCTTGTTTGCTACTAGCTTGGCCTCTCGCTTCGTGTACTCCAGAGGCATTGACTCCAACCCTGCCAAGTTCTTGGAGTTCATTTCCTCCCTCAGAAAGGAGTACGTCAAGAAGAACTTGCTCAAGTTCTAAAACTTACGAACCTACAGTTATAGAGGTAGGACTAATGCTTGATTTAATATATGTTTACGAGATGGAAATTGTAGAGTGATGGGAGAACTTTTAATGAAGAACTGAAATTAGGAAGAATTAATGGAGAACTGAATAATGAAGAACTGAACTAATGGAGACTGAGAATAGAGAGCTGGTAATGGAGAACCGAATTAATGAAGAATTAAATTAATGGAGACTGGCAATGGAACTAAATTAACGAAGAACTGAATTAGTATAGGCAGGGAAAGGTGATTTATAGGCTTGGTTAACTTGTATTGGTAATTTTAGCATGATGCTGCTTGAGGTTAAAGATAAAGTCTAATGTCTACATATCATTTATATCATTCGTTTCGTCATTTATTCGTCCCAGTAATTGTATAGATATACGTGTTCCACCACACATAGATTCAATTGATACAGTCAATACCATCTGGCTAATTCTTGTACTAGACAATTCCAAGATTATAAATACTTCAAATCTGGCGCAATGGGCGACCTATCATTGGAGCAATTGTTTGAAATTCTACTTCCAGGAGACAGCTGTGAAACACAGCCATTGTATTTTTATCATGAATATGATGAGTTTTAGGCTTCACAGAAGCCATTAATAGCTCTCAAAATCAACAATATCAACAAAACTATACCCAATTGCACTCTATTCCACAAAATACACCCAATGCAGTCAATTTTTCAGTATTTATCCTAGTTCTATTTGTTCTGTTCTGTCTTTTGTTCTTTTTTGATGCTGTCCATCACCTCTTTTCTAGCACCCACCTCATCGTTGACTCTAGTAGTAATATAGTCACCAAGGAGAGCGAACACAAAGGTGGAACCTCCAATGTAGTACCGTGCCTTAACAGGCAATGCGTTCCATTTGGCAAACAAACTCATGGTAGAGGTGTGGAGACTTTTCAGGTTGAAGAGGTAGTAATTTTTCGGTGCACGCACGACCTTGGAAGTTGCCTTCAAACTGCAGTGAATGGCCGATACAAGCTGCCTGTCAAGCCTGTATGGGCTGAAGAGGGGCACGTCACTTTCATGTCGGTACAGGCCGGAAATCTACGGCCCTTGTCCCGAATCGGGCCTCGGACTGTCCATTTTTGTGGAAGATCATCGCCACAGTAATAGAAGTGAAAAATAATGACACACAGTTTCGGCAAACGGCGGGACTCGGGCGTTTTCGAGGGGATTTTCAGGAAAGGGGCAACGGATACCTCCGATGTTCGTGCAGGCCATGCAGACAGAGGGCAGACAGCAGCCTGGAGCAAAGGAAGTGGAAACGCCCGAGTCACGTGATGATTATCACGTGACCCAACATGCCTATACCCATCTCTAATCTCTTTCTGCTTTCACTCCGTTTATCCACATGAGACACACAGCAGCTACCGAATTGCCGCCTTGCTGTGTCCGTGTCCATGCAGACAACACAACGGTGTTCTTAGGCACCTACAAACTCGAGGATGACGGCACCAGACACGGGTCCATAGATATCATGAAAATCACACCTCAAGGTCTCACACTTCACGCCCGAAAGCCCACCAAAAGCGCCATTTTGGACCTCAAATTCAGTCCTTTCGACCAGAATTTACTAGCCAGCGCCCATTCTACCGGAAATGTCATGGTGTGGCGCTTCAAAGACGGGGACTTAGTGCTTGAAAAAGATCTCCAGCTTTTCGATTCTGAGGTTCTAGTGACGTCTATTTTCTTTTCGCCAAGTCTGGAGGGAAAGTTATTGGCCACATTGACGCTGGGCGAGTCTGGAATTGTGGATTTGGCATCAGAATCGGTCGAAATGCTCGAGGGCGTCCACGACCTCGAATGTTGGACAGGAAGCTTTGGAGAAGTGGGTTCCTTGAGTCACGTGACCTATACCGGTGGAGATGACGGAAAGGTCGTAGCCCACGATCTCCGCTCGTCCAGCCCCATCTGGACGACCACACGCCGCCAGCACGACGCTGGCGTGGTTTCAATCCTTTCGTCCGGTCCAAATTGGAATTTTCACAACCCTCACCAGCTCTGGACTGGTTCTTATGATGACAATTTGAGAATATTTGACCTCAGAATAATGGACAAGCTGGACCCAGCGTTGATTCCGGGCTACATACCCAAGCTTTCTATTCAGGAGAACCTTGGAGGTGGAGTTTGGCGCCTTCTTCCTAGTCCTGTCGATAATGATGACTCTCTTTTGGTCTGCTGCATGTACGACGGAGCACGTATTGTGGGAGTCAAGGAAGAGGATGCATTCGAGGTGCAAAATACGTTTAGAGGAAGTCACGAGAGTATGTGCTATGGCGGAGATTGGGGAAAAAATGGAGACTTTGTGGTGACATGTTCTTTTTACGATAAAGTTGTGGAAGTATGGAGTCCAACTAAAGAAAATAATTAGAGATGGAAAGGTTAGAAAAAGAGCATACAGAATTTAGGAACGCAAGAATAATGCATAATTCATAACAGGGTATGAGATAATGTATATAAGTAGTTGCTATGCAGAATATATATTGTTCTAGCTAAATTAGAATCCTTTGTGGACCCAACTGAAAAGGGACCAATTGAGCCAACAACACAGTAAGAAAGAACTCTACAATCCTCCACATACCCAGAATTACCGACTCGAAAATCTGATTGCAAATGTCAAAAAAAAAAAAATAGATCTAGTCAAAAGGTTATAGTATCCATACAAGCTTTCTTTGGCTGCAAAAAACATCCTCAAAGATGACATCTACCTTCTCTTCAACGTCCCCAAATTGTTAGCATTGGAAATTCCCAGCAGTTGTACAAGGAAATAAATTTTTGCTATGCTTAATGTCATAAAGTGTACCTAAATAGAATCTTGTTACATAGGTTCGTTGTTGCGTCATGATTCATTCATTGTGGCCAATGCCGAATATAGATAGAGAGTGGAGGCGCTTTATCCAACCCAACTCATTAACATTTTAATGGAAGATATAGTGGAGTATTGACTATGATTTGGCATTGAATCCGTAGTTCTTTACCTAACCTTGAATCTATGGCGAAATTCCCAGAGTACTCAAAAGTGCCATTAGAACCCAATAAATATAAAGGTGAGCAAGTGAAAACTTCCATCATGGATAGTAAAATATCCATTATTGTTCTCTAAGAATTGAGAATGTCAGTAATACTCCCAGTAGTTTCTCTCCTTGAACAACAACATCAATATACCCAGTAGATTTCCAGTAGAAAAGGTCAGTAATATCCATTGGAACCGCTCCATGCACAAGTTTTAATCCCATTAATTATACAAACTCAAGTCCAAGGGCACGGACGAGCCTCTGCCACTGGGGTACAATTTCTGCTTGACTCCCTCGCCAAATCTCCTAGGATTGGGCAACGAGTTGGCGTTGACAAACTTGAATCTGGAATCATCTATAGTGATTTTGCTGGGGGTCAGAGAGGCTCCTCCGTTTCTGTGGGCATTGATGGTGTAGGCCAGAGCTGAGATGTTCCTCAATGAATTGCCGGCGTTCTGCTGTTGATCCAATTTAGAGAATGAGGAAGTTGGAGGTGGAGGAGGAGGAGCCGATTTTTTAGTGGATGAAGATGGAATTGTAGGTGGAGGTGCAGAAGAAGGTGGAGGAGGTGGAGAGAGCGGAATTGAAGGTGGAATCATCGATTTTGGGGGAGAAGTAGGCACAGATACTGGAGGAGGAGGTGGAGAGAGCGGAATTGAAGGTGGAATCATCGATTTTGGGGGAGAAGTAGGCACAGATACTGGAGGAGGAGGTGGAGAGAGCGGAATTGAAGGTGGAATCATCGATTTTGGGGGAGAAGTAGGCACAGATACTGGAGGAGGAGGTGGAGATACCGGAATGGAAGGTGTGTGCTTTATAGGAGGCGCCTTTTGTGGTAAAGACGTTGGAATTGGAGGAGTGAATGGAGGAACTGGAGTGGAGGGAATGGACGGTCTATTGTTGGCACCTGGGGTTGGAGGAAGCGCATGAGTCTTGGGAACTGGTGGAGTATTTCCTGGAGGCACTGGAGGAGGAGCTGGAGGAGCTGGAGGAGCAGAAGGGGCAGAAGTGTTTCTGGTTGGAGGTTTGGGAAAACCCATTGGAATCTGGGGAATTTTGGGGGCCAGACTGGGCATATGACTGGAGCTCTTATTGGGCTCGTCTCTGGGCTGTTCATTTATGGTGGAATGGCCCTTGCTTGTTCCATCTACCACGAAAGTCTCATTTCTCTTAGCATTAATCTGGGCCAAAAAAGGAAGAGGACCACCGGCAGATGGAGGAGGTCCGTTAGATTTTGATGGTATGGAAGATGCCTTTGAAGGTGGTGCGCCTAAAGCTCCAGGTGGAGGTGGAGGTGGAGGTGGAGGAGCACCTGAAGAGGGTGCAAAAGAGGCAGGGGGAGGAGGTGGTGGAGGTGGAGGAGCACCTGAAGAGGGTGCTCCAAAGGATGGAGGAGGAGGCGGGGGGGCAGGCGGACCCGATGGAGGAGGCGGAGGAGCTGTAGAGCTCGAAGATGGAGTTCTTGGAGGTAATGAACTGGGAATTGGAGGAGGGCCCGTTGGAAGGGCCGGAGGTCTCGAGCTGGGGGTCGATGGGGTTCCCAGAGACTCCACCACGTGCGAATCACTTCTCTTAGCGTTAATCTGGGCCAAAAAGGGTAATCCTCCGGGTGCTATTGGCGGTGCTGGAGGAGCAGAGGGGGAATTGGAGGCGGCATTGGACACCACAGGAGCCGGAGGAGCCCCAGATGGAGGCGGAGGGGGCGGAGCAGGGGGTGCAACGGCCAGGGGCAACGGAGGAGGCGCTCCAGGGACGGGAGGCGGGCCTGATATGGAAGACTTCTTCAAATGGGTCGATTTCTTGGGCCTGTTTGGGGGCATTTTCGGGGCAGTTTTTGCAGCAGTGGGTAGCGGAGGGGCAGCAGATGGCACGGGAGGTGCCATCGAAGGCACTGGAGGCGGTCCAGAGGGCACTGGCGGAGCTGGAGGGCCCGAAGGCGTGACTTTTCTCGACGGAGGCCGGCCCAGTGGCATCGGAGGCGCTGCCAGAGGCATTGGAGGTGTAGCGGGAGATGCTCCCGCCATTCCGGGTATGGCAGGCGCCGAGCTGGGGATCACGCCGCTGCGATTGTCTTTGACATGCTTCAATTTGGGGACTCCACCAGCAAAGATGTCTCCCAATTGGGGCGCTCCCATGGGCATCGGTCTTGAAGACGAGGCTGACAGTGGTGCTGCACCACTGGGGGCGCCCGAGGGTACGGTAGTTGCCACAGAAGTCTTGGAATCAATGAGTGGTTTGGACTTGTCGATTGTGACGGCCTTTTTAAGTGAGGTTCCTTGCCGAATACTCAGCAACAACGCGTCTCTTCCAGCCATTGCGGATGCAGGAGGGGCACGGCCACCGGCTGCAGCCGGAGGAGGGGGATAGGGAGGAGGAGGAGGGGGAGGAGGAGGAGGGCCAGCCATGTTTAGGGAATATAAAAAGGATAGATTGAATAAATGGGGATATGGGTCACGTGACTCTGTCACGTGATCCGGAGGTCAACGGCTTCGTGGCAGTGTAGTGGCAGCATGACATGCATGACCTCTGCAGGATTCCCATTACCAGACTATTTCAATTGTAGTGGGTTCGATTGTGTGGGCTAAATGGTGTAAATTGTGGTGAGAATTTGAGACAAAAATAACCAGAAGTGAATCTACTTGGCTGTTTTGCAGCCAATGCATGATGGCTATGTGTAGAAAGTAGTGAGTGGAATCTGAGGACGTGAATGGATCTGAAGTTTCAATGACTAGTGTTCTATTTTAAATGAGATTATTAGGCTCAAAATTATGAGATTTGAGGAATTTGAGAATTAGAGTTTGGAAGATGGATGACCGAGAGTATCGAATATCACTAAATATAGAACTACTAGTTAAGTATCTTGGAAATGGTTCTTACATTATTACCTAGCTATTATTCTCTTCTACTTTTTCTATTTGATATGTATGCTAAGACTGGTAATTTTGCCTATTCCACTAATGTATTTTCAAAAGCGAATAATGGATAAATTGTAT
Source organism: Suhomyces panamericanus (assembly GCA_030582475.1). Classification (NCBI taxonomy): domain Eukaryota; kingdom Fungi; phylum Ascomycota; class Pichiomycetes; order Serinales; family Debaryomycetaceae; genus Suhomyces; species Suhomyces panamericanus. The sequence goes on from JAKTXI010000073.1 coordinate 19,296, forward strand.
AATTTGATTGCATAATCTTATTCTCTTCTATCCATTTGAAATTGTTAATTGTTACTCCAGTTCTACATGCTCAGATTTATGGACTAAATATTTCTTGAATCTATTCGATATTAGAGAATTTTCTGATCAGATTTATGGACTAAATATGTCTTGAATCTATTTGATATTAGAGAATTTGCAGTTCAGATTTATTGGACAAAATATTCCTTGAATCTATTCGATATTAGACAAATTTCTGGGTTCTTATTATTTTTTGCACCTCTAATAGTTGCAACTAGTTTGTCCCTGGATATCCATCAGATTACTCTTTATTTTATTGTGATTTATTTCAGTGAATTAAATTTTATATATCCATTATTTTTAATTACTCTCATCTCTATGCATTGACTACTCTATAGACATAATCACTTCACGCCCCAACTCAAGTTGTCGTATCCAAATAACCATGGACCCACGGTGTGTCTGACAACAATCATGGAAAATCCCACGACTAATTGCACTCCCATGATCAAAAGACACAACTTGTCCTCTCTCATGGGCCCGAACCACACCAAGAAGAGGTTGATGATGGTCATGTTGGAGAAACGGGCGATTTGTCCGTCTTTATTTCTTTCTATTTTGACAAAATGGAATTTTTCAGCGAGGCCGAGCAAGAGTTTTGGTAACAAACCTTGCTTCTTTAATTCGCCGAAACTAGGATACATCAAGCCGTCCTCGACGTTGAAGCGGGGAAGTCTGTGTCTGGGACAGGGCACAATGCCGAAAATCTGGGGTGCCGAGTAGATGAAGTTGATAATTTGGGGCAACAAGAAAATCAAGAGAGTCTTGGAAAAGTGGCCCAAGATACCCACGATGGCAAACACCATGCCACTGAAGTAGCAGTAGGTGTCTCCCACAAAGACCCTAGCAGGGAACCAGTTGTATTGGAGCAAACCCAACGAAACTCCGAGGAAAGGAAGTATGAAAATCACCGAAAACAAGTGACTATCGTAGGCAGCTTGCGACACACCGGACGAAAGCAAGTAGAAGAAATCGTTGGCCAAGAAGATGATGGCAAGAACCACTGACTGGCCCACCTCGAGCCCGTTGATGCCAGCAAGAATATTGATGGAATTAGGCGAGAATATCGACACAGCAGACATGTACACGTAGTAGAAGATGCCGAGATCAAGTAATCTGGGGGTGTCCTGGGTGATTTCGTAGTCGTTGGGAAGCGAATTGAACGACAATCCCGTGATGGAGGTAGTGATGTGGTTTCCAAGACGAATGAAGAGGTTGATGAAATTGACCACCTCTTCGCCTCCCCAGGCGTCGGTGATGAAGGATGGCACCACCACAGACGTCACACTGAAGTCCACGTAGTAGACGATTAAAAGAGGCAACGACGCCACCGCAGGCAAGAAGAACTTGTGTCTCCATCTGATATCGAAAAGATCGTCAAACAACCCGAGAAGAGTGGTGGATTGAAGGCACAAAACGGCACTCAAGTACTCGGCAAGCTTGTTGTGGGGAAACAAGTGACTTTTTGTCGACAGAAACTGTGTGGTGTAGGTGTCTTGCATGCTCTGGTCATTGGATAACGAATTGAACGACACAAGGTACTTGAAAAAGATGAATGGAATGAGCCCGAACATGAGGAAAAGGTACGTGACGGCACTGACTATGCCCATAGATTCGGGAAGTTCTCTTACTGGAGGAGGTTTCGACATGTCCTTGCCCTTGAGGCCGATTTTCTTGAAGGGTTCGCCTAATCTTGGAATCAAAGAAACCGTGATTACGTAGCCAAAAACACTGAAACAAAAGGCTGTTCGAAGTGGATTGTCAGGCTGGACAAGAGCCAAGGCAGTGCCGAAGGCTCCAACACGGAGAAGTTTGTCCATTGTGGACATTTGGGGTCAATTCAATGTGTTTTGGAAAAGAAGTCCGTGTTGGTATGCATATACGTGTCTGTCACGTGACACGGTTGGAATTTAACGGTATGGATAAGAACACAACTGGAGCTGTACAGAGTGTGGATAGAACCTAGAATGTGTGTTTGAAGCAGTTTCATCTAGTTCCACCTCTTGTTGCTGATTTTCATGACTAATTGAAGCAATTGACAAAATCTGAAGTGAGAAGAAATCAAGTGAAATTTGAAAAATGCAGTTTATTGACTTGAAGTTGACTTCTATTGAACTCAAAGCTTCTGCTTATTCTGAATTCACTCTGAAATGATAGTAATTAACCATCTTAGTGTGCATTTGCAATTTATTTAATTTTTCAGTCAGAAAAATTGTCCAGTTTTCACCATATGTTGCATTTACAAGCACATAAAGAGAACCAACCGCAACGCAATAGTATTCCATTGTACAGATACCTCCTGTATTGCCATTTACTGCTTCCTTGGCCTATTACCATCCCCTTCCATTTCTTCCATGTCACGTGACCTCATTCAAAAGTCCAGTTCTAATCTCCAGTTTCCATCTCATTCATCTACACCATTTCTTCCAATCACACGGCAAATTCCAAGTCCAATCGACACAGAACTCCTCTTCCATAAACCCACTCTACATATCCACCACCTTATCCTATTGAATCATCAAAACCCGCTTTAATTCTCCCACATTATCATGAAGCCCTTCATCACAGGACACGAAGACCTCGTTCATGACGTCAAATACGACTTTTATGGAAAACACATCGCCACAGCGTCATCAGACCAACATCTCAAGGTGTTTGATCTCGATACTTCCACATCCACATGGGTTTTGAACGACCTGTGGAAGGCACATGATTCTTCCATCACCAAAGTACTGTGGGCCCATCCCGAGTTCTCCAGCTCCAAGATTCTAGCATCTGCATCCTTTGACCGTACTGTGAAGATCTGGCAGGAACAAACAGACGAATTGCATGGTTCTGGCAGAAGATGGATAAAGTTGGCCACTTTAGCCATAGAGTCGTTTGGACCCATCTACGACGTCGTGTTTGCGCCCAATCACCTCGGACTCAAGCTAGGATGTGTGGGATCGGATGGAATCTTCCGTATTTACGAGTCGCTTGAGCCTAGCGATCTCACAAGCTGGGCTTTGACCACAGAATTGCCCATCTTGTACCTGCAACTTCCCGCGAAGAGTTTACAGAGCAGTTTTGCCGTCGAATGGTGTCCTGCCAAGTTTTCCCAGTCGGAAATGCTCATAGTCATTGCGTTAGATCAAGGATTTATCTACGGAACCACGCCTCAGTCCAAAAGTGCAGCAGAAGAATTGGCAGAAAACGACGAGGTGGGTTCAAAAGGAGACACAAAGTACTCCAAACTCGGCAGTTTGCCAGAACACAATGGCTTGATAAGATCAGTGAGCTGGGCTCCATCCATGGGAAGAAATTACCATTTAATTGCAACTGGTTGTAAGGATGGATATGTGAGAATCTTCAAAGGCACTGAAATTCCTGGAAGTGACTCCATGAAAATCGAGACCTTGGCGAAGTTGAACGACCACAAGCTGGAAGTATGGAGAGTCAACTGGAATCTAACTGGAACAATTCTCAGTTCTGCAGGAGACGACGGTAAAATACGACTCTGGAAGTGCAATTACTTGAACGAATGGAAGTGCATGAGTGTGATAAATACAGACAATCGGGCCAATGCAGCTGAAGAAGCCAAAAAGTGAGGTCAACCGCTAATAACTCAATTCCTATGAATACGTTGCATGCTAAGACATAATTGATGGAATTAATGGAGTTATCTTACACTGATAGAAGAGTCCGTTCAAAACTTGTAAATTAGAATTCAAACGTCAATGCTTTTAATTAATGTTCTATTACGCTTAAAAGACCAATGTAAGTGTTGAAAATAACCGAAATTATCCAAAACTGAAATTCATACAAGCAACGATCATAATCTTGCTTAAGGAAAACAAACCTACTTGCTTAAAAAAATTACCTCTTTCATATTCTACATATATCGATCTTCATTCTATCAATTGAACTATGCATTAATTATTCTTGGGCTTCTTCTCATCCAACATGTCCCACATTTCGTCGTCATCAATTTCTTCTGCCTTTTCAATGTCTCTTCTTCTCTTCTTTTGAATAGTAGGGGCCTTGGTTTCTCCTTCAACTCCTTCTGGAATAATTTCCTCATCTTCAAGATCTAGAGCCAATGCAGACAGGACCTCCACACCAAGATACACCTTGGCCACGATATCTCTGGTTTCGATGTCGAAAATACGAAGATATCTGTCCAAACCACCGGTAATAATGACCTGGTTCTCGATGTTTTCTAGGGCATGGGTAGCACCTGTGTTTCCACCTTGTGAGAATTTACCCAAGAGCTTAAGCACTGGTTTTATCACGTCACCTGCAGAAGCAGAGTGGATCTTGAAGCCCTTCTCGTCCTCTTTGACCAAGGAATATTTGGCAATCAAGTTGTGAACGTTGGTGAGAATAATGGTGGATTGTTCTTCGTCTCCAAAAGTCATGGCCACAATTGCCTTGTCACAAATAGTGTAGTCTTTAATTGGTCTTCTTCCATGAGAAGTATCGTAGATTCTCAATTGACCATATTTCGTGCTTGTAATCAACTTGTATGAATTTTCACTGGTGGTTTCGTTGAGGAAGAGGATGTTGGTTATCCATACTGGGACTCTCAAGTCCAAGTGGTCGTTCTTGACGTTTTTGGCTGTGAACACCAACTTGGGGCGGATTTGGTCCTTCTTGTCGAAAATGCTGGGATCAGCATCCTTGGAGAACAATTCTATGATCTGTAAGTCGTTTTCTTGGCCTCCATAGGCGAATATTCCTTCCACATTTGGATTGGCTTCAAATGTGCTGATGGATTTGGATGAGGGCAAAGTGATGGAAATGGGGGCAAAATCGAAGTCTTCTCCCTTAAAGTAGATCAAGAAAGCCTTGCTGGACTCGAAAACAACCAAAACACTATCCAATGTGTCGAGCTGGATCAAAGCTACTGGCTTGTCTTTGACATCCACTTCGAGCTTGTAAGTATGCAAAAGCGGATATTTCTCTTCCTCTTTGGCGCTGGGATCCTGGTTCATATCGTAGATCGACACAGAGCCACCAATACGAGCACCAATCAAGTAAGTGGAGTGGAAATCCACCATATGGGTGATCTTGTTTCTGAAAGTGTTCTTTTCATCAATGCCGTAGTTTCTGATGGAAATTGGCTGGAGTGCGTCTTGTTTGGACGTGTCGGTGCCTCTGTTGACCACGACCTCCTTTATGGAGCCAGTATCATCGGCAGTCACGAGAAACTTCATTAGTTACAGTAAGTAGAAGGAGATGGGTTCGAGATGAGCTGAAAAATCGACTTCGCACGACGTTGGTGATAAGACCAGAAGGACAATATTTGGGGAAATTGGACGTAATGCGGAAGGAAAAGAGAGAAATATGAGAATGACGCTGTTGTACTGAGTTGCCGTGGTTTTGAATAAAATGGTTAGTTCATAATTAGTGAAAAGGTTAGTACATAGTTAATTGAGATATTTTAGTAAGATGAGCACAATAGCGATGGCTAGTCACTAATTGTCAAGAACAATATTAAAGAAATGGAGAGAAATTGAAAGGTGTGATTGCAGATTCTATTGTGATGAGGTTCGACTTGCATAATATGGATATTCTAAATTTAACAACGTTTTATGTCAATTCCAATCCGAGGCACCATAAGAAATAGGCAAATATTTCCAAACCAAATGTACATTCCAAGAGAAAATTCCAACTCTTCAGAAAATTCCAACCCATACTTCAATAATGCTACTATCCACATTTGGCCGAATTTACTCGTATGATCTTTCCAATAAGCCCAGTAATCCTCCACTTCTTCCTCCACTTCTTTCTCTCCTTCTTCCTCCTATTAACTGGATTTCCTACTTCATTCTTTTCTCTCACAAAAAGGTCCCTTGGCCCAGTTGGTTAAGGCGTGGTGCTAATAACGCCAAGATCAGCGGTTCGATCCCGCTAGGGACCATAGAGTATTGGGGCGTGTGGCGTAGTTGGTAGCGCGTTCGCTTAGCATGCGAAAGGTCTCCGGTTCGACTCCGGACTCGTCCATTTTTTGCCCTCTAATTCCTTTATCACCCCCAAACTGCCATGACGTCGTCTATATCGCGAAATAACCCATTGCTCGAGTCGCCCGACCCCCACCTGTCCCATTTAGAGCCAATGGTGACCCGAGTTGACACCCATTCCGAATGGACACCAGAAAAGCAGAGCATATTAGAGCAATACGTAAGGCTATATCTTTCCAAGTTGAATGACCCGTCCCAGTTCTATCGGGAATTGGACTGGGAACGTCTTTCGGGCAGTTTGGAACTCGATGACAAGCAATTGGTGCTTCTAAAGCTTGACGAGCTTCTAGATGATTACCTTTATGGCATTCAAGGAGTGGTTCCTCAGGTGTGGAGGAACGATACCAGTGTTTTGTGGCGTGAAGTGGCGACTTTGATCGACTCCTGTGGGTTGGAGAAATTGGAGGAACCGGCCAATGCTCCCGAAGAGCCGAAATCTGGCGATTCTGGCGTTGGTGGACCCGTTTCTAGCCCCAAAAACACTGTCAACAAGGGAAATAAGGCAGAGAAAGTCGTTAAAACGACAGAAACTCCTGTTCCAAAGGCCTCCAATGTTGCTACGGACAATTCTAAGCATCGCAGACTGTCGGCAGAGTTATTAAAGACGCCGCTAGAGTTCAAAAACGGGACTACTTTATCGAAAGAACCGGTCCTAACCAAGCCAGCCGAAGCCAGCATCACCAATATCAACGTTATCACACGGGCAGAGGTCAATTACAGACCACCCACTACCAATAAAACGTCCAAGAAACCGGTTTTGCCGACTTTCAAAGACGTCAAACACAAGTTGAATATTCTTTCTAAACGGAAAGACCAAAAACCGCTAGAATCGCCCATTCTGCTCAAGTCACCCACTCAAACTAAAGCTCCCAAGACTCCAGATCTCTCCAGACCTACGGCCAATTTTTCGCTGGACGAAACACACCGTAGAAGACTGTCTGTGGTGGGTATGCATTTACCTCTATATATTCGAAAACAGCTCCAAGAAGAGGTTTTCGAGGAATCTGCTATTGCAGACTCTCCCGAATCACCTACAGAAGAGTTTGACTCTCATCAAATTGAAATTAATTCCACTAGTATCATAAATCATCAACCCAGTCCCAGTCCTCCAAAAAGCAGAGATAACGCAAGAAAGGCCACCAGATTGCAGAACTTGCTTTCTAATTCACAATCGTTATATTCCCACTCAAAGGATGTATCTGATGTCAATTCAAAAGAGCAAAGTTTTGGAGAATCGGAAGAACATGATAAAGAATATATTCTGCCTAACCTGTTAACTCGTCTTTATGGGACCCAATTGGAAGACAGTGACAGCGCAGATGAGGTTTTAAAGGCGTTGGACCAAGATGACGTAGATTTCGTGAATATAAACGACAGTTACGAGGAACAAGAAGACAACCAGGATGAAGATTACTTATTTAAAATATAGGATATAATCAAGAGATAATACATAATTAATATGCTAATAAGTTTGGTCTATTCATACAATTGGCTAATTAGTTTCTATTAATTAGGAAGTGCTAATGTGAAAACAAACGTATGAGAAAAGAGTTCTAAATAAAAATCACAATTCATAGTCATGGCTGAATCGTATTGGGCATTAAATGGATCACAACTGGGTTGTGAAAGGAAAGTGCAAATATATGAGATTATTGGATAGGATGAAGAGGAGCATCTGGACTTGTTCAAATGCATAATCCGAAAGAATTGATCAGATTGAATATGTTAATTGTAGTATTCTCAAATCACTTGGAAAATTGTTCTATTCTCGAATCGAATACATCCAGAGCACTAATATGACTCCTAGTATTTTATTAATTCGAATAATTGATAGTGGGCTGAAAAAAATCAACTTAACTCAACTTATTCCTCTCTTTCCTCTTTTCGTCCTTGATATAACCTAGAGTATATTCATAAGTAAACAATGATACGGCACTGGTGGGTGCAGTTTTGAGCACACTCATACCGAAACCCTTGTAGAGGCCATATAACCCTTCTTTTGCAATAATATTGACCGCCATTTGAATAGCAGAAATCGGCTTGCTTTTCTTGGTAACAGAATAAACCTGACTTCTCTTCCGAATTGTGTCGAGAGGAAACATCACTGCCTTGGATGTTGCGCCTGCAAAAAAGCCACAGATCCCCTCTATGAATGGAATCTCGTTGTATGTTCTGGAGAAGTCTCTGGCTAATTCGTAAGCTCCAAACATGAGACCTGAAGTACCTGCCACAGAGAGCATGGCAGGACGGATTCCTGCCAAAAAACCCACCAAACCTTCGTTTCTGTAGATAGAGCCGATGGTTTTGGTCATGGAAAGGAGCTCCTTGGACGAGTTTGCCACCAACCGAGTCCGAAGCAAGTCGAACGGATATGTTCCCAAAGTGCTGATAATTCCGGTTCCCACACCTACCACCAAAGAATGGCTTGACGAACTGAGGCTGTAGTTATATGACTGTTCGATCTGCTCCAAATAGTTGCTAAGAATGGAGTAACTGGTGAATTGGATGCCTCCATAAAGAATGTACATGATTTCAGCTGGAACGTTACCTTTCCAGAGCCCTTTGACGCCTTCATTGCGAAGAATCGTCTTGACCACATTGTGGGCCTTGGGACGTTCGGAAAACGTCCTTTCCTGGAGTTGTAGTCGTATTTTGACTGTATCTAACGGAGCCGTTACTCCTCTGATAAGGTTAGTTGAGAACTAGGAAGGGCTCAAAAGTGCTTCAAAAAAGCTCCGAATGCCGCAAAACTTGCCAAACTTACCGTGCTATGGCTCCTGATACCATTCCGGCCACTAGTGCCTCGTATGCCGTCACGGTGGACCCCTTTCGGAGATGGTCATTAGAAGACATTAAAGTCAAAAGTGAAAAATTACACACAAATATAACCAGAAAACATCGCGACGCGATTTCCATCACCACCAATTCCCGTGTTTCTTCTTCGAGCAATGGTTGTTTCGAATCAGAACGCGGCCTCCTCGATACCCACGTTCATTCCGCATCCAACCTTGCCACTTTCGCATTTCCAGGACTACTACAAGAAGTTCTGTGCCATAGATAACACCATTGCACTTCATTACTCCAACCACAATGTGGACCCGATTTTGACCAAATTGATGGACTCAGCCGCCTCATTGGCACAGAGACGCATCAAGATCCTCGATATCGAGGTGATTCTCCTCTTTCTGCCTTCAATTTACCGCATTTACTCCACTGGAACCAACAACCACGATTTCACCAAGATCCACCTTCTGTGGCCCCACAACGTGAACCAAAGCAATATAGCCAGCCGAAGAGTCCAGTTTGCCTCAGATGTCAACAAATGGATCGAAAAAAATACAGAAATATCATATTTCAACGCTGTGGGTGTCCCTGATATCGTGATAAAACGAGATCTGGGCAGAAACCTGCCTACCAAGATCACCAAGCCCACAAGGGTGAAATCTTCGGTGCCAGAACTCAAGAATGATGTTTCCAAGTTCAAGTTTCAGGAAAAAATCGAACTAGTACAGCAGCAGAAGAACAACGGCCTCAGTCTATTGGAAAGAATTAAATTGAAGGAAAAGCTCAAGAAGGAACAGATGGAAAAAGAGGCCCATAAAAATACCCCAGAAATACAATACGAACGCTATTTGACGTCCAAATTGCCCTCCATATACGATGTCGTCTACCAATTGAATAATACCAACAGAAGTCCCACAGAAACATACAGAACATTTTCTTTCCAGAAACTAATTCAAACAATTATTGATAGCAATCCATATCCACTCGAAAAGTCGGAAATGGCAGATGCTTTGAAGATAATGGACCGCCGATTGGGTACCAAGTTCATTGTGATTGAGAGGGACGGAGTGACTGCCGTGAAGGTTGCCCTACTTGATCGAGAAAATGATCTACTTGCATTAAAGAAAGAGCTGGAATTTGAAAAAACTGAAGCACAAGTAAACAGTCTGGAAACTGCATCTATTGTCAAGACAAATAAGTAAGTATCAATTTGAAGTCACCTCTTTCTTATATTGATGAAAGTAAACTGACCAGTTGCTAATCTACGAAGTACGAATTGATATCCATAGGAAAAATTGTAAAACAAATGAGGTTTCTACATTTTTGAAGCAATTAAATAATAATTAATATATACTATTCACATTATCTACAAATGGAACCCAATTTCCAATAGTTTCGTTGTACTTTTCATTATATTAATTGTCGTTCATCGACTATGTACATTCTATAAACTTCTACTTCAATCGTCTCTCAAAGCAATGTCAGCTGCAGCCGAGTTCATGAAGAGGTTCTTCAAGGTCAACTCAATTCCCCAAGTAAAGGACAAGTCGATCAAAATACAAGCCGTCAACTTAGTCTTGAAGTCCACAGTCATTGGAACGAACTTCATGGCCTCATTAAATTCGGGCAAGAATTCGGTAGATCCGGCAAGTGCAATACCTGCAACTCCCAAAATACCGTAGAACATACCCTTGTTGTCCTTGATGCTCTCTCTGAAAGGCAAACCTTGGTAGTTGACGGCAAAAGTAGACACTTGTTGGGCCAATTGCAACAAGAACATACCAGTGTTCAACAAAGAAGGCTCAAAGGTCTTCTCCAAGTCAACTTGGGCCTCTCTTGGCTCCAAAATGTAGATTTCACGAGTGATGTAGATCAAGGTAATAATGTGAATGGCAAATTGACCCAAAATGGATCCCATAATGTACTTGTTGAAAATACCATCTTGTGGTCTTTCCTTGGACAACTTTTGGAGGGGCTTTCCACGAGAAATAGACAAGAAACACATGGACAACAAAAGACCGGAGACAGTGGCTTGACCGTCACCAAACTTGATACCGGCCAAGTACAAAACAGAAAGAGAATAAGCAGAAATCAAACAGTTCAAAGCCAAAATCTTGTACATCTGAATGGTGGAAACCAAAGCACAACGACCTTGACGAATAATGTGAGTAACGGTAGAAACACTGGCCAACTTAGAAGTGAAAGGAGCAGCAACGGAAGCATCTCCCAATTTCAAGACTGGGGCCTCATCTTCGTTCTCGGCATCGTTCAAAGCACCCAAAATAGTGTCGGCGAATTGAGAGTTGGTCTTGTTCTTTGGTTCAGTAATAACAGCAGGGTTACTGTTGGCAGCAGCCACAGCCTCTCTCATTTCCTTGGTAATTTCAATGCCCTTCTTTTCCATGGCTTGCAAGTACTTGGGGTTCAGAGGTCCAGGTGGGAAAAGGTGAGCAATCAAATCAGGCACAGGTGGAGGTGGTCTGTTCCAGTTGGCGAAAAGTTGACATTGCTTCTCGTACACCTTCTTTTGAATTTCAATCTTCTTGTTTTCAGCAATCTTCTTCATACCCTCTTCAGTACCGTTCAACAAAGCAACACCGATATGAGCTTGCTTCAAGGCACCGACATCGTTGGTACCGTCTCCACACATCAAGGTGTTGTAACCAGCGTCCTTCAAAGAAGTCAAGATGAATTCCTTTTGGGCAGGAGAAACTCTAGCGTAAACCCAAGTGTGCTTTAACAAGTCCAAAATTTGGTGATGCTCACTTAAGTGGTGCAAAGCGTAACCAGTAATACAGATATCGTGCTTCTTGAATAACTCAGTGTTAATGCTGTCAGAAGACTTGAAGGGGATAACAACGGATTCATTGACGTTTCTCCAAACCAAGTTTTGTTCTTCGGAAACAGTGTGGTGGTCTTCAGGAGCATCCAAAATCAAAACGTCCTTGGTAGTGATAACAACTTCCTTGGCAACATGACAAGCTGTCAAAGGATTGTCACCAGTAATCATAACACAACGGTGGGAGGATTCGTTCAACATTTTGATGGTCTCAACGGCATCAGACTTCAATGGACAGTGGAAAACAATAAAACCAGCAAAGTGCAATTTGGATTCAATTTGCTCTCTTTCAACCTTGTTGACATTGACGCCGGTGTCCAAGTACTTGTAGGCCAAAGCCAAGACACGAGAACCAGCCTTGGTGAAGGACTTGTAAATCTCTTCGTAGTTTTCAGGAGCATCGACAATCATTTTACGGATGGTTTCTGGGGCACCCTTAGCAGAAACAAAGTTCTTGCCTGGAATGGCGCTGACGGAGGAAATAGAAGAAGATCTCTTCAAGGAAGACGAGAATTGGAAACGACGCAAGATCTTGATCTTTTCAGTCTTTCCACCAGCAACAGTTCTTTCAACGGTGTCCTTGGAGCCAACATTCCATTGGGCAGCCTTCAAGGTGGCTTGCTCCATTGGGTCACCAACAACTTCACCGTCATCCAATTTAACCAAAGCGTGGGCAGAGCCCAAGACGTAGGAGGTAGTGTCTGGAGCTTCGTCGCAGGTGTACAAGTGGTTAATGTCATCCTTCTGGAATCCTGCCAAACCCTCAAACACTAAGTCTTCAGCAGTCAAGGTACCAGTCTTGTCGAAACAACAAACATCGATTCTACCAGCCAAAGGAATTCTGAAAGGCTCGGTACAGAAAATGAAGTATTTCTGTAACGAAGAAATGGAAGCATTAACGGCCATGGTCAATTCCATGGGCAATTCAGGAGGAACAACAGAAGTAATAACAATAATACAGTCCAAGATCAATTTGGATTGGATTCTACCCATCTTGGTACCTTCAACCCACACATACCAGGAAGCAGCGATGGCGAAAACCAACAAGAACAAAATGAAGAAGAAAGCTTCCTTGTTTCCGACATCGACTCTCTCACTGGAGAAAATCATCATACGGACCAAAGAACCCTGGGAGGTTTCAAATCCGGTCTTAGCCACAATGGCTAAGGCACCGTTGTCGGGAGCAGGAGCAACAATTGGGTTTTCGGGCTTGGTGACTTGCAAAGCCATGGTACCACCGTGCAAAATGGAGTTCTTGTCGAGTCCATCGGGCAGCAAGTGCTCGTAGCCAGGTCTCAACTTAATGGACTCTTTGAGCAAAGGTGTAGATTCTCCGGATAACATGGCTTCGTTGACAATGGCGGAACCGTCAACCAAGAGCAAATCACATGGCAAGGCGTATTCTTCCTGGGTTCTGGTGACAGAAACCAAGTCTCCGGGCAATAATTCGGTGGTTTGCAATTGTTTCCACTTTCCGTCTCTGTGGACGTAAATCAGGTAGGGCTGAATACCCATGCTCTGGAACTCGGACATGGTGGTTCTTCTTTGGAACACGGACATCATTTCGAACGACACGGTGGAAAAGAGCGAGAACAAGGAGAAGTACCATTGTTCGTCCATACACCAAAGGGCCACGGAGAAGATCTGGAAGACAAAGAATGGGGCCACGGCGTGTTCCTTAAACAACTCCAAGATGGTGGGGACAGGAATATCGAACTTGTTTTCACCATAATTTCTGGTGGCCTTCTCCAAGTCGCCGCTCAACCCCTTGGAGTTCTGGAAGGTGCTGAGAAGAGGGTTGGAGTCAAAGGTGAATTCGGGGGGCGAGAACTTGCCGGTTTCGGGCTCGAACAAGTGCTTTCTCTTGTGGAACAAGAAGTTGGTCTGCTTCTCGCCGTCGTGGAAGGTCTCTCTGTTGATCTTGCAGATCAGGCCCACACCGCAGTTGGGGGCAGGCGTGATCTTGATGTGGGTGGCTTGGGGAATGGACGATACGGGGGAGTAGTTGAAACGGGCGTTGATGTCGAGGTTCCAGTGGGGCATCAACCAGAACAACAAGTTAACGGAACAGATGGCCATGAGGTAGACGAAGGTCCACTCCGAGCCGCCGATGTACGTGTCGTATCTGTTGAAGTAGATCTCGGCAAAAATGGGGTAGACGATGGTGAAAGGCCACACATAGGGTCTTAGGAGGAATGTCTTGGGCACAAGCAACTCTGCGGTCGCCACCGAAGGGTTGTTGACGATGTCGGACATGGCGGTAGACGAACGTTAGTTAGAGTTGGGAAATTAGTTGGAGTTTTTTTCAGTGGCGACGTGGGCACGGCGCGTCGCTGGTGAGGAACGGGGGTGCGAGTTATACGCCATGGGGAAAAGGGGGAGGAATGGAGAGGGAAAACGGGGGCTAGGGAGTGTATTTATACTTTTTGATGGAATGAGGAGAATGATAACGACGTGACCACATATGTGCGGTTTTTGCAGCAAAGAGCAAGGAACATGGCAAGTGTTTTCAGGGAATTGGTGAGATTAGTAACATATACCAGTGAAGCCGATTAGGGCGAGATGGCGGTAGAAGTGCGAAATTAGGATGAATTTAGTGAGGAAAAGAGAAGTTAGTGCGACTAGTTTTTGGGTTCAGCGAGGATAGAAGCTAGATAAATGAAGTTATTCCGGAGCCAGATCTATTGAGTAGAGTTTTGGAGGATCAGGTAATGCATACGTGTATGGAGAAGGTACTGGCTGATTTTGGAGACAATCGAAGTCGAACTGGTGGATTTAAATGTACCTTTGAGAAACATGGTGATAATTGGAAGCTCACATAGAACATGATTTTGGGGAATTAACATATATTTTGCTACTATTACATTACAATTGGATGTAATAAGCTTTTGACACTCTACTTGGTTTATTTACTTCAACGAACTCTTCTTCTTATCCTTCAAAGAATTTTGATGATAGCACGTGACTGGGTGCAAAATCCTCCAGTAGAAGCTTCCATAGATTCCAAACAGAAAACGACAACATCTAGAAGATTACTAACAATTCAAATCATTTAAGGCATGTTGAGTAAACTTTCACCAATTTTGGCCATCCAATTCATCGAAGTCCACCATCAAATTCACCAAATGCTCACATTCCAGTTCATTTAGCACTCCATTTTAATAATTATATCAATACGCCACCAGCCTCTAAAACTGGTCAAAACTATTGTGATTGGATACAAAATTCTTCCAAAAGTATATTCCATCATTTTTCTTTCCTTTCCGGCCACAATCCCATATATTCCTAGCATTTTATAATATTTCACTTTCCAGTTATAATTCACCGAGCTCTGTTTCTCCAAGTTCATATTCCCAGCTTATCCAAAACACACCTCCACGTAACCATCCATGCATTCTGCAGTGTCCACATCGCCTATTTACCCTTTTCTGCATCAATTCCGTTTCCTGTCTCCTTTCATCCACTCATCTAATAACTCCGAACTGTGGCTCATCACATGACTAATATTAGCCAAATTACCCCAGAACTCACTCCACTGTCCCTTTTTTTCACTAAACTGACCATGTCTTTTACAGAAATCCCCATTCTCGACTTGGAGCTTGCGTTTGATCCTCAAACCAAACCCCAATTTCTCCAGAACCTCCGTCATGCCATCATCAACATCGGTTTTCTTCTTCTCAAGAACTACGAATCATATGGTCCCAATGACCACACCTTGCACGAAATCAAACAACAAGCGTTGGACTTCTTTGCCTTGCCCTCTGAAGTCAAGCTCCAGTGTGAAATGATCCACAGTCGCCATTTCTTGGGCTATACCAGGCTCGCTAATGAAGTTACTGCCTCTCATACTGATTGGAGAGAGCAGATCGACTTGGCTACTGAGTTGCCGCCGCCAAAGGAAGGCGAGCCATACTACAAGAACATCGAGGGACCCAACTTGTGGCCAGATCCTGCTGCAATTCCCAATTTCCGGCCTGTGGTGGAGGACTACATTGACCGTATGACTCGTTTGAGTGCTATTTTCAGAGAGTTGGTCATGGAGTCAATTGGCGTCGAAAAAGGCGCCTTGGACGGCTACTTCAAGCCCAACCAGCAGTGCAAGATGAAGCTCATAGCGTACCCCGACTCTGCCGAATTGACTGGAGTCAAATCGGCCACTTTGGACGATACTTCTTCCACCAATCAGGGTGTGGGTCCACATCGTGATTCCGACTTGTTGACTTACATTTTCCAGGCCACTGATCACACGGACTCACTCCAGGTGCAGAACTTCCAGGGCCAATGGATCACAGTGCCCAATATTCCCAAGACATTAGTGATTAATGCTGGACAGACTTTAGAGGCTATTACTCAGGGAGTGTGCAAGGCCACTATTCATCGGGTTCTTACGCCCAAACCGGGCACTGGCACCAGAATATCGGTCCCCTTCTTCCTGACCATCGATTTGGACAGCCACAAATCCAGTTTAGAGCATATTCCGCCCGAAGTGGTGGCATTAAAAGACGAAAGAGATGCAAAAATAAGAGACTGGTCAGTGGATGTGGGATTCCAGTATCAGCCAGACGTGTCCAAGGAACCAGTGGGCCATGCAGTGTTCCGAAACCGGATCAAATCTCATCACGACGTGGCCAAAAGGTGGTATCCTGAAATATACGAACAGGTGATGGAAGAGTTGCGTCCTACTAATTAATTGGTGAAATTAGTGCTTGAGAGAGATAGAGGGATGTGCTAATCGGTTCTTTAGAGTTTTCACCAGGAGATATTGAATACTATCAAGAAGTCCAGCCAATCATTCTCTTTGTCAAGTCAACTGATAAGTATCAATTCAATTCAATTGTTCGAAGTAATTCAATTTCAATTGCGGTTCTTTATCATCAGCCAGTCTCAAATTAGCGAACTGTTCAATTTCATCAGTCAATTGAACGAACTGCTCACTTTCATCAGTCAATTGAACGAACTGCTCACTTTCATCAGTCAATTTAACGAACTGTTCACTCTCATCAGTCAATTTTACGAACTGTTGACTTTCATCAGTCAGTCTCATATTGACCTCACTTTAGCGTAGTTATCTTTCCATATGAGTGAATTTCATATCTTCAGTGAAGTAAGAGTGTAAGTCTAATGACCGCGTAGTTCTCAAATCGTTCAAATCAATTTGAACTATCTCAATTTTTCTAGAGTTCAAATATCAATTTATCCCAACCAATTTAGCACACTATTCACTTTCAATTCCTGCTGCTTATCATTCCCAGATTTCAAAAAAGTCAAGTAGTTATTTCATAGTAGTTCTCAATTCTATTTAGACTAATTCATTTTGTCGATAATTGGTTCTCTCAATAATTGATACTGTTATTCTCTTGATTCACTCTAATGTTATTCTCTTAATTCATTCCATAGACGTCATGGTGCAGCTTTATCAATTCAATCACTAGACCATATTTTTCAGGTCCTAAACACCACATTCAGTATCCACATCAGTATCCATATCTACCTACATTAATTACTCCTGTATTAATTGTAGCAATGACAACGCACTTCCCTTATCTGTATGTTCACAATCCGTCAATACAATTTATTGAACATTGTGCCACTTCATCTAATTAGTCTATTGTCTACACAACCGCGGCCCTGATTGACACGAGTGGCATAATGCCCATCTAGGACACATCACCGCCATTTCCTGTTCCAGATCACATCACATCATTCACCCGCCTACATCGTTCATTGCATGTCCAATGACATCCATTCATTGCATCTCTAATATATACTATGTATGAGACGCTTACTCCTTGTCCTCCTTCTTGTCGTCGTCCTTCTTGTCGTCGGACTTGGACTCACCTTGGTGGTTCTTCTGGATCTCGCTGTAGGCGCTTTGGGCCTTCTCCATGAAGGAGCCCTCCTTGCCGTTGTTGAACTCGTTGTACACAACCTCGGCGTCCTTGGAGTATTGAGCGTAGTCAACTTTGCCGTCCTTGTTGCCGCCTTGTTGTTCTTGGAGGAAAGATTGGCCTTGCTTTAAGAGATCGTCGAAACCCATTTTGTATGTAGAAGAAAGTAGAGAGTATGGAGAGAAAAGGGGGAAATCTGTGTCCTTTTATAGTGCAGCCAAGTGGGGAGAGTGGTGACTGTGGACGAGTTTGGTGGGGCATGCAGAGTGCATCAACGTCGGCCAGGGCTCGCACCGTTGGAAGCTGGTCCTGCATTAGACTGCAAGATAAAGTTTGGGGCTTATGCCGAAGGTGTCAGAACCCCAGGCAGTTGGGCCTGATGGGTGGCTTTTGGCATCTCATAACACGCATATGGACGCCTCCATCGGGCCCAGCCTCGCCTGATGCTTTTTACCGCCAAAAAGAGGGTTTTATTGGGGCGTTTCCGCTGTGTCTTTCACCTCTAAAAACATTGTTCGCTGCATGTTGACGTGTGGACACGCGACTGCCGCATGCACGTCCATGCATGTTCCGAATAGGTGTACGGGCGCCTGTGCTAACGGGAACTTCATAACAGAGGGCACTATTGGCCAGATCCATTGCCAGTAGGGTGATATAAATGCGATTCCGGTTTAGGGATGTAATGGAGACCGAGGACGCCAAAAAGCCGGAGAAAGCGCGTTCTTTGAGGCTTAAATGCCGACCCTCTTGTCTCGAGGCAGAAGAATCGACTAATTCACAATAATATTACACTAACGGGCCACAACCTTTTTCACAAGTCGAATCGAGGTCAGGAACGGCGCGCCGCATGTGGAATAGAACATTCTTTGACCCACTTCGCCTTCAAAAATAAGCACTAGTGATATTAAGTCTGTATATGAAAATTAAGTAGATATAGATGAATTAAACAGAGAAGGCAATCTTTCCTGTTTCTTGACTTGGCTTGACTTCTATGACTTCTACTCGAGCTTTCTCCCCTTCCAATTCTTTGTGTGTTCTGGGAACCCCACAATACCACGCATGTCTACATTCCGTAGGTCAATTTCCACGATAGAGCCGACGGTAGACACAATAATTCTCCACAAATGCACACATTCGCCACTCCAGTTGGACAAACTGCGCCATATCTCTATTATGCATCATCCCTCGCGTCTCTGAAGAGAAAAGGGCCAGGTGAGGCGAGCCTAATAGAGAATTCATCCCAGGGTAACTAACACCAGTGAAATTGACAAAGGTATTAAGCTCGTCAATTTCAGATAAGAGCCAGTGATATTCTTCAAGGGATAGTGACAATACTCCTGTCTTCCAGGATAAGCGAGCTTGGACTGCATGCCCGATTCAAGAGTAAATGACCGTATCTCTACTTTCTACTTCCGTCCTGTTTGCAGGGGTGGCTATCTTAGTAATATGTACATTAACAATATCAGCGCTAGGGCTACAACATAAACGCGTCTAAACACGGCTCATTCCGCTCAAAGCTTCAACTTCTCCAAAATTCCAATGGTCTGTTCGTAGCCCTCAATTTCGGCAGTGAACTTCTCCAAACGCTTGTAGGCACTGTCCTTGGCGGCCTCGTTGGTCTTGTCGGTGAACTTGGAGATGCCCTCCTTGGTCTTGTCGGCAAATTCACGGGCAGCAGTCAATTTCTTCTGCACCTTGGCGATTTCGGCGTCCAAGTCGATTTGGCCCTTGACCAACACATGGACAGTACATTCGGGGGTAATGGACTGGAGAGCACATCCGGAAGGCACGTCGGCGGCGTCCTTGATGACGGTGATCTTATCAACACCCTTGATCAACGAAACGATGGAGTCCTGCTGAGAAGAGGCAATGTCAAACACGTTTTGGGCGCCAGATTCCACGTAGACCTGGCCGTTCTTGAGGATGTTGTACTGCGCCAACAACGAACGAGCACCCTTGGTGATTTCCAACACCAATTCGTAGGCAGAAAGAGCCTCGGCGTCGTCAAACTCAGACACATACTCAGGATAACGGGCCACCACGATAGAAGGAGTGGAGTCTCCTTCACGGCGTGGCAAACGCTGCCACATCTCCTCAGTAACGAACGGCATGTAGGGGTGGATCAACTTCAAGGCCCCGTCGATACAGGTGTACAAGGTGTCCTTGGCACTCTGCTGTTGTTCTGGGGTTCCGTCCTGGATCAAGGACTTGGAGTTCTCGATGTAGACGTCACACAATTCGTACCAGAAGTTGTAGATGTGGTTGGTAGACTCGCCAAAGTCACGGGAATCCAAGCCGGCAGCAGCATTCTTGGAGGCATGGGTCAACTTGTGCAAAATCCACTTTTCCACCAACGACTCGTTTCCGGACTTGGATGCGGTCTTGGGAGGCTTGTAGTCCTCGCCCAATCTGCCCAACACGAACTTGGTGGCCTGGTAGATCTTGTTACAGAATTTACGGTAGCCTTCGACTCTCAAGATGTCCAAGTTGATGTCACGACCGCCGGTACTGTAGGCACACAAGGCGAAACGCAAGGCATCGGAACCACACTCGGGAATACCGTTAGGGTACGACTGTTTCTGGCCATCCACCGCCTTGGCCAACTCACGTGGGTCCAAGTTACCCACCTTCAACTTGTCGTGCAAACCCTGCAAAGGAATGCCGGCAATGACGTCCAATGGGTCCACAACATTGCCCAACGACTTGGACATCTTGCGGCCCTGGGCATCTCTGACCAACGAGTGGCAGAACACTTCCTTGAAAGGCACCTGGTTGGTGTGCTTGACACCCAAAAGAATCATTCTGGTGACCCAGAAGAATAAAATATCCCATCCGGTCTCCAACAACGAAAATGGACCAAACAACTCGAGGTCCTTGGCGTTCTTGTCGGGCCATCCCAACGTGGCAATGGGCCACAAGGCAGAAGAGAACCAGGTGTCCAAAACGTCTTCGTCCTGTTCAAGCACAAACTTGGCGTTGGGGAACTTGGCCTCGGCCTTGGCCTGGGCCTCTTCGGCATTTCTACCGGCAACCCAGTACTCGTTGTTCAACTGGTCGTGTTCTTCGACACCGTCAAGCTTGACGAAGTACACGGGACAACGGTGGCCCCACCACAACTGTCTAGAAATACACCAGTCCTGGATGTTTTCGAGCCAGTGGAAATACTCGGACTCGGAGGTCTTGGGAATAATCTTGATGTCGCCGTTCTTGACCACCTCGATGGCCTTCTTGGCCATGTCCTCCTGCTTTACCCACCATTGGGGCTTCAACAAGGGCTCGATGATGTCGCCCGACCGGGAACACACGGGAATGGCCATTTCGTTGTCCTTTTGGTCGACAAAAAGGCCCTTTTGCTTCAACTGCTCGATCACCTTGACTCTGGCATCGAAACGCTTCATGCCCTTCCATTCGGCACCACACTCCTCGTTCAAAAAGCCGTCGTCGGTATAGATGTTGATGATCTCCAAGTTGTTTCTCTTTCCGGTGGCATTATCGTTCTGGTCATGGCCTGGTGTGATTTTCACCGCACCTGTTCCGAACTCCATATCCACCGCCTCAGCGTCGGTGACGATGGGCAACTTTCTGTCCAAGAAAGGGTGCAACACGTACTTGCCGTGCAAGTGCTTGTAACGAGGGTCCTCGGGATGGACGGCCACTCCGGTGTCTCCAAAGATGGTCTCTGGTCTGGTGGTAGCCACGGTCAATTTCTCGTCAGAGCCCTCAACTGGGTACGAAAAAGATGTCAACACACCAAACTCGACCTTGTTGTCGTAGCCAGGCACGTCCAACAACGTTCTGCCCTTGATGTCCTTGTTGTCGACCTCCAAGTTGGAAATGGCGGTGTTCAACTTGACGGACCAGTTGACCAAGCGGGACGCTCTGTAGATGGTGCCGTCTTCGTGCAAACGCACGAAGTTCTCCACAACTGCCTTGCTGTATTCGTCAGACAAGGTGAACGCCTCTCTGCTCCAGTCGTACGAAGCACCCAACTTCTTGACCTGGCCCTTAATTCTGTTGTGGTACTCCTCCTTCCATTCCCACACCTTTTCCACGAACTTCTCGCGGCCGAAATCGTGTCTGGTCTTCTTCTCCTTGGCCCAGACCTGCTTCTCCACGACGGACTGGGTGGCAATGCCGGCGTGGTCGAAACCGGGCACAAACAACGTGGTTTTGCCCTTCATTCTGTTGTATCTGATCAACGCGTCCTGGATGGCAATGGTCAACGCGTGTCCGATGTGCAAAGCACCAGTGACGTTGGGAGGAGGCGCTGGAATGGAGAATACACCCTCTGGCTTGATCTTACCGTCCTTGGTCAATTCGGGCTTGAAGAAGCCCTGCGCGTCCCACCAGTTGTACCACGAGCTCTCGACGTTCTTGGGGCTGTAGGCCTTGAAGGCAGGGTCGTCCAAAGACGCTAAGATCTTCTTCTCTCCTGGCTTGGTCTCATCGATCCATTCTGGAACTGCTTCAACCGCCTTCTTTTCCTTCTTGGGCTTCTTGGGTTGCGAACTGCTGGCCTTGTCGGCCTGGGCGGCCTTCTTGGCGTTGAATTTGGCCAACTTCTCGGCCTTCTTGCGCTCCTTCTCCAATTCTTTGGCGCTTTTCACTTTGGTGCCTTCTGGGGCTGGGGCGCCGGTAGCGGCAGCAGCAGCCTCAACAGGCTTTGCTGGTTGTTCTGGATTGCTCATTCTATACCGAACTTGGATACACGGACGAAAAAGTGAAGATATTTCTCGAAACGGTAGCCTTTTCAATAGCATATAAGGTGAAAAAGTTTGGTAAAAAATTTGACTCATGTCGTGTGATTACGTAAGCAGAACATGGGAGCCATTGTGGGGTCCTGGCGGTGCCAGTGACGCCAATAGCCCTATTGGGAGTGAATCAAGCCATGGTTGCACCGGCTGGAGCGTTTAGACGCTGTCCTGGGCTCTTATTTTTTCTTTTGGCATGTTTTTGGCATGTGTAGTTATTGCGTGTGACTAATAAAGTGACTAATAAGAATGAGCAATGGTTAATGAAGGGGAAATGATAAAGAGAATATTGATAAGCGAAAGAAGGAGATAAGGCATAAGTCGTCGAATTTCAAGTGGTGACTATTTTTTATTTGACGTCTTAATGACATAATTACTAAATAATTAAGTTTCTTGTATGTACGTGTTCTCTATTATACTGAAGGTTTCGTGAAATTGCCTCGAATTGGTCATACCGGACCATTATTGTGGCTATATATATTTAGTGAGTCAAATAATTCACTTTTCCTTGACCTCACACTTTTTTGAAATCAAATTATCCGTGGTTATATTAGCTGGAATAATTCTTTTTGTCAATAATTGATATGGTTCAAGTTCTGATTCGTCTAGTTTTTCAGCCTAGTCTTGACCTAAGAATTGAACTAAGAACTGCTGCTCACATGTTAATGATCACATTGAAGCTTTCACATCCTTCTGAATGTAATTCTCAAGACAATTATAATTTACCTATTGTTGTGACATCGCATCTGTTATAATTATCATTTCTTCACAACTTCTTTCGAATTATTCGCCATTCGTTTCTGTTTTTGCTCTTTTTGATTCACTGGTCTCTTTATCCTCTGTCTTTCTTTTCAACATACCCGAAAACCACTTATCTTTGGCCACCTTTTTCTGTTCTGGAACTGCAACTGTAGGAAGCAAAATGGCATCAAAATCATCTAAAGCATGCTGATTTTGTTTCTGGTCCTGTTTCTGTAATCTGTTTGTCATTGCCTTCGACATACGGGCACTTGTGTTCTTATTAATCTTGATCTGTCCAATTCTTCCGTCTCCGCTTCTGCTCATACCGAGACCAATTTCCTCGCCAAAAGCGTCCATGACAGTGTCTTCCTCTTTTCCAAACTCCATTTTATTCTGGGCTCTCCGCAAATCCGACATCTGGGTCCTTTCCTTCAATTTTCTGGCCCTTTTTCCTCCTCTTTTCTTAGACTTTTGCTCCTTCGGTACAGGCAAGGCCTTTTCTGGTTGTTGGTCTGGAGGTGCCAATAACTTATCAATTTTGATGTTAATGTCATCCAAATATGCTCTTCCGGTACTTCCATCTGGATATGAATTGGAAAGATCCATTCGTGCTGCTAGAATCACTTTTCCACTAATAATTCTCAATGCCTGTCTCACTATATCTTCTGGAAGCGACCTCACTAAATCACTGTGATACAAGTAACCTGATTGTCTGTATCTAAACTTGGTCTTGGACCTCGAAGATAAGTCTCTGACGCCTAGAGAGGCGAGATTGCATGAAGGCGTGAGTGCTAGTTGTTTAAGAGAACCGGTTGCAATTAATAGTTGTGATGTTGCTATTGGTCCAACTATGGCACTGATATTGGGAGCAAATTTAGCCAATTTCTTGGTCATAAAAGTCGACAATTCACTCAAGACCTCGTCAAGTTCCATTAGAATGGTGCAGCAGGACAAGATCTTGCCCATATCGTTCTCATCAAGAGTGAATTGATTTTTTACTTGCTGAATTGCTGCCATAATAACCACCAATACCTTCTCGTTGGAAATGATAGGCTTGATTTGGTTCTCGTATGTCTTGATATTGGCCAAGTCTTGTCTGATGATATTGATAACACGGGCATAATCGATGGGGTTCATCACCAAAGACTCCAACTCTGGAAACACCACTTTGTACTGAATTTTCACCAAAGTGTGGAAGATTTCGATGTCCTGGTTGATCAAGGTCGATATTTCGTTGGCAGCCAATAGAAACTTGTATTCTTCGCTCTGGTTTTCTTCATTAACAAAGGAGAGAAGCTCTGCATAGTCTGACTCGTGTTCATCAGTGTATTTGGCTATTCTCTCCTTCAATTCGGGAATAAGCGGGTATACTCGAGAAAACGAGTGATAGTCTTGGACTTCTTCACTTCCTGAGCCTTCTAGAATAGCCTGAAGTCTGGAATCGAGGAGTGAAGATTCAAGAAGGTGCTTGAGTCTTACCTCAAAAGAGGCGTCATTTTTGGCGGAATTTGACGGGGAAAATTGTTGGATGTCTTTTTCTTCTATTTCTAGCTCATCATTGGATGCATCTGAGCTGTCAAAGTCATCAGCTAAGTCTTTGGCGTAGTCTTCCATTGCCTTTTGTGTATAGTAGGGAACGCTTGTTAAATGTGTGTCACGTGACTTAGCATCTCGAAGATACCGACGGAAACAACGTCTAAGACTAGTTAGAGGTATCTCACTAGCAATTACATTAGATAACATCAGCTTGGAAGGAATCAACCTTTCATCTCCCCTAAAAAACTCCTCTATTACTATTTTTTATGAATATGATATTTACATTCCTTTTGCGTTAAAATTAGCTATAGTAACCCAAGGGCCTGGAAATTGCACCAAAATACTCATAATATTCACCACCAATGTTCTATCAAGCAATACTCCTTCTAATGCTTCTCTTCACTCCCTTTTTCCACACTTCCATATCATCCTACTAGGCTCATCTCGCTTATATGCACACCATCTATGTCACGTGCGCTAACATCCAGCTTTTTCACTTCTACCTATCTTACACTTCATCATGTCCCACCAAGTCGAAACCGGTGTCCTCAGCAGGTCCGACGGATCTTCACAACTAGCCACAGACACTACCCGTGTTCTTGTGTCCATAAACGGCCCCAGTGAGCCCAAATCCAGACAAGAACTCCCCAATCAGGCATGCTTGGAAGTTGTCATCAGACCAGCCAAAGGCTCGGGAACAACCCGAGAAAAGCTTCTTGAGGACAAGCTCCGCTCCTTGTTGCAAAGCATTATCATCAGATACAAGTATCCCCGCCAACTTATCCAAATAGTGGTGCAGTTTCTCTCCAACGAGGGCAAGACCAATGTGTACACCAACAACGAGCTTAGTGCTGCGATAAATTGTGCCTACTATGCATTGGTTGACGCCAACATTGCGTTGAAGTATTCGTTCGCCGCCCTTTCCTTCTGCATCATCAACGACAAGCTTATAAAGAACCCTACGTGGAAGCAGTTGACGGTAAGTGACTCGCACCATGTGGTGTGTTTCAGTATTGAAGACGGCAAGGCCGAGAAGTTGTTGTTGCTTGAAAGTCAGGGAGATTTCTCGGAAGAACAGGTTTTTGACGCCATTTCCCAAAGTGTGGGTGAATGTGAAGAGATCCACCGCAAATACCAGCGCAAGTACGTGCAGAAGAAGGTAGAAGCAGACTATGTGTGGAGGGCCTAATGGCAGTGTATGATTAGAAATACAGAATGGAATAGCATCGTTGAAAGGAATAGTGTAGAATTAAAGAAGTTGAGGAGAAATTAGAATGTAGCAGTGGCTCTTTTTGCAAAATTGACCATAGAAGTGTTTGAAATTGATTATTTTAGGCATTGAACAATGATTAATTTTCAAACAAAAAAGCATCCTCTTCGTTTGTAATTTTTAGAAAGAGTTTATGGTTACTTCACATTAAGCATTACAGTCCATCCTAAATTTATGTCGTTAGAACCAGTTCTTCGTTATTCTCTTCTTTGTATTCTTCCATACTGCTACATTAAACTCTTCCATATAGTCTCTCATAAGCAACGCTTCCAGAGGACTCTCAATTTAACTATTCCAATTTCTATAAACAATCTCAACCTCTACTACTTCTCTGACATCTCAGAATCTCATACGAACAAAGACAATGCAACCCCATTCAATCAATACTATAGAAAAAATGCTCTAATACAATGTTGCCAATGGGTCCAACCTATTTCTGTCGTTTCCTCCGCCGATATTCAACAAGTTGACCTCTCCATTGGCAAACTTGTTGTTGGGGTTCAGTTTATGCTTGAAGGTGAAACCAATGAAATTATTCTGGCCCAAGGCCTTGTTCTTGGAGCTGGATTTCTCTAACAACTGCTCGTTGTGTTCTTGTCTGGCAAAAACGTCCTTGTATTTCATCATCATTTCCTCGTCTTCGAAGTCGTCGAAGTAGCCCGCGTCCTCTTCGTTGTCCAACTGTGGAGTGAATGGAGGCGTCTTGGTACGCAAATTCTCCCAGTCGTCAATGTCCTTGAAATAGGGCATTTGCTGGAGCTGCTTGAAGTTGCGAAGACGAGCCGAAGGCAGGGCAATCAACTTGATGATCAAGTTCCATGTACGATCGCTGAACACGAACCGGCCGTCTTTGGTTTGAGGACGTCTCAAACAGGACTTCCAGTGCTTCAAGTTGTAGTAGGTCTCGTCCTGCTTGGAACCAGAGAACGGAGGGTAACCGCACAAAGCTTCGAAAAGCATGCATCCCAAGGACCAGTAGTCGATGGTGTAGTCGTAGCTCTTACCCTCCAAAACCTCCAAGGCCATGTAATCTGGCGAGCCGACGATGGAATTGGCGAGGTTGTGGTGACCCTGTGACTGCTTGAAGATCTTCTGACGCTCAAGCATCAATCTGGAGGGCACCTCGTAGCTGTCGAGGTCTTCCAAGCTCTTCAACTTGAGACGCATCAGCTCGATTCTATCATTGGACACAGTGCCAGCTGCTAACCCAAAGTCGGTCAATTTGATGTGGCCCTTGGAGTCGATCAAGAAGTTTTCCGGCTTGAGATCACGGTGGGTGAAGCCCAACTCGTGCAACGAGTTGACGGCACAGAACATCTCGCTGATGTAGAATCTGGCATGAGGTGGAATGAGATATCCGGTGTTGTTGAGTAAGGTCCGGAAGTCACCTCCAGGCACGAACTCCATGGCAAGGAACACCTTCTCGGGGTCCTGGAACGCGTACAACAACTTGACAAGCCACTCGCTGCGGGTATTGGTCAAGATATCACGCTCGGTCAACACATGGCGCGTCTCGTCCAACTTAACCAACAACTTCTTGTTCAACACCTTGAGGGCGCAGATCTCCTTGGTGTCCTTCTTGCGGGCCAAGAAAACCTGGCCGTAGCCACCCTGGCCGACCTGGGTAATCATTTCGAAGTCCTTGTGCTTGGGTTTCAAGCGCCGTTTGCGCAACAACGCCCGTTCCCGACCAATGTAGTTTTTCCACTCCAACTGCTGGCGCTGGGGGTTGGCGTTGAAGCTGGGGTCGCTGAGGAGCTTGTTTTCTACCATTCTGGTCCGTTCACGCCGGGAAATCACGTAGTCGAACATCTCACAGTAGTAGTCCAAGAAGTACAACTGGGCCACCGAGGCCAAGCGTTTTGTCTTGGGCGAGTTGGCCTTCTTGTAGAACTCCTCCTTCAGGAGCTTTTTCTGGTTGGGCGGCTGCAATTGCGTGATGTTCTGGTGGAGCTGGGCCTGGGCTGGTGTTGATGGGGCCTGTGCTGGTTGTGGTGGTACGCTCTGGCCCTGGGGAAGCTGCTGGCCATAGGGGAACCGGGCAGGAAGAGCGTATCCCTGGGGTGAGTTGTGGAGAATGGACTTGGTGGGCGAGCTGAAGGGCGTGATGTTCTCCTTGTTGAGCACATTGTTGGTCAGCTGGTGCTGGGGGGTACGGGGAGGTTGTGATTCGGAGCCTCGGTACGATGAGTCCACGTCCATCATGTTGGAGGAGATGGACACGTTTTCCATGGACTGGGAGATGTCGGCGACGTCGTCGTAGGCATGGTTCTTGGGGGACCTGCTGAAGAAGCTGGCCATTTTGGACGTCATGGTGGATGTGAATGGATGGTCTGAGACTTGTGGTATATGGGAAGTGATCTATGCGTAGTGATCTATGGTGTTTGATCTGGTGGTATAGATTGGTGCTTGGTGTAGATAGGATGGGAAACTTTCAGGATCTATCCTTTCTGATCAGTCTTTGTTTTCGAAAAGTTGGTCGATGCAGATCAACGCGTAGTGGGGCTGAGACTCAGGGAGTGGGGAACAGGTAGCGCCGAGCGGAAAAGGACTCGTGCTATTGGCAACCAGGAGTTAGGGTAGGTCACGCTTTGTAGTCAGCGTGTCACTGAAGTGATCGATCAAATGGCGAGTTCACTTTGGTATCCACTTAGGATGAGTTCAAGGTATTGGGTGTCCACTAGTAATGTCACTTGTTGCAAACGCTGTAACACAGACAAGATGGATGGGAACAGTGGTCAATTGACGTGTTTTGCACGGGTAACAGGGACTCAGGCTGGGCGTCTATTGCAGAAGGACTTCGAAGCACTTGGATTCAAGTCTGGAGTAGTGGAATCAGACAGTGACACACAGTTGGTCAGACACAATAGACAGTATACACTCAATTCACGACAGTCAATGCTATCAGATTAGTTCACACTGTTAGTGAAAAAGAAGAAGAAGTGGAAGAGAAGCAAAAGAAGAAGTGGCGATTAGATGATGCACATCAGCAGCTGCTCCAGAAGTAGATATGTGGGTGGATTCCGGCAGTGTTATGAAAAGGATAGAATGCGGTAAAGAAGCATGTCACGGAGTATGGAAGCTGCGGTGTGGACATTTTGCCGTTTCGGGCAGGTGCGAGGGGTGCATGCATGCAGGCAACGGTCGGCAAAAATGGTGGTCTGGACTTGGGAGGTGGTTCAAAACGGGGCACTGGCGCTGGAAAGTGCGCCCAAAGCGATCTACGGGTGCTTACGGACCGTGGGGTGGAGGCTGTCGCGAAATCCCGGGAGTTTGAGGCCTCCAGATGTGTTTTTGGTAGCCTGTAGCAGCACCTCCCAATATGGCCAAGACGCACAAGGCTGCATTAGCAGAAATTGCATGCATCAGCGGAGGCTCAGAGGAGGAGACGCCATCGAATTAAGGTTTGACAGTGTAATTACGATTCAATCTTTGGCAATGAATTGAGATAAGGGGTGATCGAAGGTTAGAGATAAGGGATGAAATTTGAACAATTAGTTTGACAGAGTGTTTTGTCCAAGGATACATAGCATCTGTGTAAGTGGGTTCAAAAAATACCCTCCTACACACCAGAAAATTATTCAGGCACCCAGTAAAGCCTCCGTCTGTTTTCTCCCACATTTAAGCCTTGGTCGCTAGCCTGCCATTTAGGCGACCGCGTTTGACCCCCAAATGTATGACAATCAAATGTTTGAGATGAAATCGGTGACCATGGAATTTCTGATCTCAAACTTCAGCAATGTTTCAGGGGATAGGATGGCTTCCTATTCTATAACGTTGGTTTGTTTTCATGGAGACCAAATTGATCTAGTATCAAGTTTGCAATTGCGGTGTTCTAAATGTGAATTACCCTTTCGTTCGAGTTTGGGAAATTCTCAATTTTTTGCAATTCTTCAAAATTTTGAGAATCTTAATTCATTACAACTCTGCCAATCTACTGATTCTTCCAATATCTACTCTGTCAATTTACTTCTTTTATGCGCATTGAGTTTAAATATACACCAACTACCACAATGGCGTCAATCCGTCCCAGTTTCCGTTTTTTCTTCTGTTCCAGTAACTCTTTTCTCCACGGATGTAGACCCATTCTCCAGAATCTGGCACGCCTTCCTCTCCACCGACATGCTTGAAGAATTGGGGAACGTGGACTTCACTTGCCTCCTCCATCTGCTTTCTACGGGTACGCTGGTCCTCTTCGAGCTTGACCTTGAGCTCTTCGGCCTGGTCAACATTGCCCCTCTCGTAAACCAGAATATCAGGTCTCAAACGAGAGTCGGTAGGTGCCATTTTACCCTGCTCAATCTCAGTGATTTTGTTGAGGGTTCCGGTAAATTCGGTGAATCCAAACTTCTTCTTGTAATTAGGTAACAAATCTCCGGCCTGCCAGATCAATTTCTGCGTGCTGCCTGTCTTCAATGTCAACGACTCGGTCCACTTTCCACTAACGGTGTAAGGCAACGCCTTTCTAGAAGAGTCGTATGCTGTGATAGTCAAATCTTCCGAACGGCCACTGAACATACCGCTCTTAGCAAATTCAATCACGGCCTTGTAACCAGTGGAAGACTTGATGGTCATGGAAGACGAGGGCTCGGTGTACTTTTCACCAGCAATAATATTTTTCAACATGGTGGATGGGTGGGTCCAAGTGAATACTTCACCAGTCTTCTTGACAGTCAACTTGGCCGTACCCTTGGTGATGATTTCAGCACTGTGGCCCCAGATCTTCTGACTAGGAGCAGGACTAAAGGAAAAGGTCCAATGTTCCGATTCAACATGGAACGCAAAGATGACCGGTCTGTGACACACCTTTTCACTGATCATTCTGAAGCCCAAGTCTTCTCTAACAAGCTCGAATGTCTCTCCCAACAACGGGTTGAAGGGCTTACGGTTGTTTCTGATTTTGGCACGGGCACTGGACACATAACTGATGGCAAATGCAGCAATTCTCAATATCTTCTCACCAGAAGACTCGCTGAAGGAGGGATGGAGAGCGTTATTTATCAAGTCACAGTACTCGAACATCTCGGTGTATTTTTGCAAGGCACTAAGAGGCTCGTTCATGTCGACAGGCATGGCAATGGTGGACAAGTCCTTACCCACGTTCTTTCTGATGAACGACACAAAAGACGAAGGAGAATGGTCACATGGAGGAATATCGCAGTCTCTCTTGATCTGGTTCAATGGCAATGGGTAGAGATCATCGTCGGCCTCTTCCGAGGTATCGCTATGTTCTTCTTCCACTGCCTCCTCTGTCATGATATTGAGAGCATTTCCATTTTCCGATTCCGACGACGTGGTGGACGAAGCGTCCGTTAAGGCCTCGCTAATGGACCTGATTTTGGGCACTCTTTCGTAGGATTCCTTCTCTTCATTGGGCAAGTCCAACAACACCACACCGGCGCTCAATTCGCCGACGTATTCGTGGGCATCGTAGAACTCGTTGGTGGAGAAGACGGAGAATGCATCGTGGGATCTGGACGATCTGGCACCGTTGGTCTGGTCGCCCTTTATTTTCGAGAGCAATTGCTTGACATCTTGGGAGATTTCGTCGATGTTATCGGCAAATTCTTCGGGGAAACGGGTTCCTGACTCGATCTTGAGCCTTTCCAATTTGAGAGCGATTTCCTCAAGGTCTCTGGTGACGAAATTGGAGTCGGAATCGAGGTCCTTTTCATTATCTTCGTCCTCTTCATCATCGCCATCTTCGTCCCCATCACGAGAAGCACCGTTGCCCTCTTTAATCTGGTTGAAGGCGTCGACCCAGATCTCGAAGTCCAGGTCATTGAGAGCACGCAAGTCCCAGATCTCCATTCCTGAATCAATAATGATTTCTCTGGTCTTGGGGTTGGCCGAAACCACCGAGTGCTTGATGGGCATCTGGCCCCGCAACTTGTTATCGTTGACCCGGAAGTACGACAAGGTGCCGTACTTGAAGTTCAACACGAAGTAGCGCTTTCCGAAGCCCTGGAGCTTCTTTCTGCGTCTTTTGGACAAGATAGACTGCAACAACTCGCCGTTTTTGGGGCGGAGAATGGTGCCGTTGGACTCGTCCTCGGGCTCGGGTTTCTTGGTGGGCGGTTTGGCAAGCTTGTTGTTGAAGGAGACCTGGCGACGGGGGAAATCCGGCGCATTCTTCACCACCTTGGTGCTGAAATACACCTTTTTGCCGGTGGTTTTGGAGAACGAATTGTCGAAAATGAAGGCGAACATGCCGCCCTTGGACACCTCGAACGTGCCCTGGACCAACTCGTCCGAGAGCAACTTGTTGTAGTTTTTCAAGAGACTCAAGTCGGACTTGCTGAGGTACGACGAAAACGTGGAAGACCGGGATTTCGTCCGGAAAACGTTGTTTTCCGTGAAGCGGTTGACGCTGGCAATGGAGCCAGACCGGTTGCGGAGCGAGGTGGTGCTCAGGCCATTGGAAGGAGGCGTGAATTCGTTTTCTTCAGCACCAAAAGAAGGAGAAGGAGGAGCCAACGTCTCGTCTTCACCGGCAGTCCGTTCGTCTTTCTTTTTGTAGATGGCCAAGTTGATGGATTTCTTCAACGGCTTGACCTGCCAATCAATGGTGGAGTTGTCGGGAGCATGGACCCACTTGACCAAGAAGTCCTTGGACTGGATTTCGAGAGTTTCCATAGCGGAGAGAAGAGGGTGCTAGGGAGAATGGCACTAGAGGGACACAGGGGAAGGCACTGGGGGACCTAGTGGTAGCAATTGGCTTGGAAGGTGGAAGAAAAGAAGCCAGAAGGCCGTGGTGAAGAAGAAGAGAAGTAGAAGAGAGGAAGTGGGGCCAGGACTTGTGATAATGAAATGTTGGACATGTGCTACAGCGAGCGAGCTTAGGGCGAGGCTAGCGAGAGCTAGCGAGAAATAGGGAGAGTGAGAATAGGGAGGAAATAGGGAGAAATTGGGACTGGAAAAATAGGGAGAGTGAAAGCAGGGAGGAAGAGGGACAGTGAGGACATTGAGAGAATAGAGTAGGGGTGACGGTAACTAGCGATAGAAGCAAGACAAGGAGTAGAGAAGATGGTCCTTCCATAGGGTCCTCCGTTTCTTTGTATCTAGCTTCCCTTACCGTCTTGTTCGCCTCGGGGCCACCACGTGCAACGAGGCTAGGGAGTTTCTGGCGAGAGCCCGCGGTAATTTCTGGGGGAGCCTGTGTTGTTTTTCTGGGGCTAGCGAGATTCGCGGTGGGGTCAGGGCAAACAAGGCCCTGTTTCTCGCCGAGGAAACAAGCTAATGACCTGCAAATTACTGTAAATGGCAGCCTCAAACCCATAGAACACATCCAACGACTTTGATGTACTCAAAAATTTCAAACTTCCCCCTTTTGGTGCCCTTTGCTGGCCTCTCTTCCACGGTGGTGGATGCGGGGCCAAGGTGGGGTCGGCTTGTGACGTACACCAATTGCCTAAACCGGCAGGTCCAATTTTCAGAAGCACAACCACCACCTCCACATCTCGGGCTCACATCCGCCGAAATACGCCGGAAACAACGCAAATGTGGCAATCTGCTGGATTGGTCGGACTTCGGTGAAAATCACGAGACAAACGGGAATAGGAGACCTTTTGGAGAGTCGTTGGGTTTGGGTGTGGAAAGGCTGTGAAAATTAGGCTGTGAAAATGACAGAACGGTTGCCAGTGTGAAAATGACAGAATGAAACAAAGAGGAGAATATGACAGATTGGAGAAATGGGAGTGAGATGTAAGTTTGACGTTTGCCAAAGACTGTAGTGAAAATCAAATAGTAATGGTGGATACTATCTCATTTTGGACTGTTCGTTTCATCTGGCAAACACCGAGGTTCAAATACCGGGATGCAAATACCGGGGACCTGAGAGGGAGATGCCAAAAGACGGGACACCTAAATTGAACATGGAGATACAATACGGATGTAGGGATGATTGAATAGTCATTTCGTACTTTTGCAAGAGGTGGGAACTATGGGGCTGGTTGTGGCCGATAAATGGGCAAAGCAGTACGGCTGAAATTAGTCGTAAATTTTCATTAATAGGAGAGCTAAATGCTGCCTATTGGGTTGTAGAATTATAATTACCGTCATGCTTGGATGTACGAAGTATATATAGCTAAAAAGTTACCACGTTTGTTTGGCAACTTCGAATAAGTATGTCCATAGGGCTTAGCTAGTTTATACTTGTGCCGATTGTTGGAGAAGCGAAATTATGCTCCCGTTTTAAGTCTGTCAAGGCACAGTCGACCAATCCAGGAACTACATCTTTCAGACATCTGTATAAGCAAGAGATGTAGTGATTGCCGGAGTTGAAGCTTCTTTTTGCACCCAATTACTGAACTATAACAGCATATAGGTATACTCTATTCAGCAGCCAGAATGTCTGCCAGAAGTCTACTTGAATCCTCTAAAGCTTTATGTTTAGCCTTTCTTCTGAACTGCTTCTGCTGGAATAGTCCAACAAGTCCGAGGTTTCTTCTCCAGTGATGGGAATACCCGTCCCATTCATGCCAGAGTGTGTCATGTTAGTCATTAAACCGCCCCTTCTTGTGAAGAGACTAAATTGGATCTGTTTGCGAAGACTATTTATGAGCATTCTCTGCACATTCAAGTCTTCTCTCATCATGATATTGTCGCTGATAAGGTTGTTGAGCATTGTGTCCCGTTCTGTATTTTTCAGGCGAGCCATGAATGGAACTATCTTCTCGTCAATTTCGAACTTGAGCCTGTCCATCTCGAAATTCAAGTACTCCAACTTGGCCTGGTCTTCGAAGCCGTCTTTGGTGATTTCCTCGATGGCCTCGCTGTAGCCTAGATTCGTAATTTTTCCCTGTATGATCGAATCGAGGATTTTGTTGATTTGTCGTTGCAAGAATCCGTTCTCCTTGTCCAAGGACTCCATCTTTTCGTTCATTTTCTGGTAGTATGGCAAGAACAGATTTAATTGGCAGTTGGACTGGAGGTGGATCTCCAACGACGCCTCGCTATTGCCCACCCACTTGCAGCCGATTTCATGGGCAGGACACTTGACGTGGCCGATTTTCGAGCAGTTTTCCTTGTGCTTGGCAAGGTTTTTCATGAGAATCATGTCGTTTGAGCAGAGGTCACACGACTGGTAGTTTTCCAGGCACTCGTTGGCCAAGTGGTCTTCCTGGGTGACCGTGGTGATGCTATGGGTGCACAACTCACAGGGAAACACCATGTGTACGCAGTGATTGTTGGAGTCCATGTGTCGTCTTTCGATCAACAATTCACACACATGGCCGTCGTGGCGGATCCCATTACACCGGACACCGGTGTGGCCACAATCCACCATGACGTGATGCTCCAACTCCCATCTGCTGCCCTCCCAGTCGCATCCTCGCTCATTGTTAAGACAATACACCTTGAGATCGTCGATGAGGTTGGTGATGAGGAGCGGCGTGGGAAACAATTCGTTGGTGTTGGCACATGACAAGGGCGTTCTGTCCAATGGACAGCATCCCGAAAGCTCTGCGCCACTGGAGGTTTCGTATCTGTTGGACATGCGGAGACATTCATAGATGCACTCTTTGCAGAAGGTGTGGCCACAAATGGTGGTCAAAGGGTCCGTGAAAGGCTGCTGACATATTGGGCAGTCCAAGTGCTCGGTGGACGACTTGTATTTGAGGCTTCTGAGGTCGGGCCGGTCGTTTTGGCAGGAGAGGTCGAAGGTTCCGGGGTAAGACAAGATGGTTATTTCATCGTTATATTGGGGATTGTTTGGCGGATTTTGGACTAGAATTTCAAGGGGTCCGTCGTCCGGAGGGTCGGGACTACTTATGGGGGACAGAGGCTGGGACATGGCGTCAGGTCAGGTCTGGAGAAGATGGAGGAAGTTTAGTAAAATCGGCATTAGCCCCAGATTTATCTATGGTCCCGGTAGGCGCACGACCGGCCTTCTTAGGTCCGAGGCCGTGGAGTCTGCCCACGGCCTGGGGTTGCCGAAAAGGGGTTTAAAGTCGGCAAGGTAGAGTCTGGTACATAGCACGGAGTTATGGGTCTTCTCTGTGTGGTGAGTTGTCTAACAAAAAAAGGTCACGCCCGGATTCGAACCGGGGTTGTTCGGATCAGAACCGAAAGTGATAACCACTACACTACGCAACCTTGCTGTTGGAAAAAAGAGTTCGCGAAGGGTACGAGTGCGATCGAGAAGAGGATAGATGTAATGCATTGGTGCATTGTAGTGTGGGTTTCTGTTAGATAGATGGAGTCTTTGTTCCGCATATCCGCCTGTCTAATAGAACGATTCTTGCAAGCTATATTAGCACACACATATTGAAATGAAGACATTGGGCTAAGATTTGGAAGCATGGTAGAACGTGGTGGTGTAGATTATGGGAAGAGTGGTCTATGGTCACCTTTTGATGTGCAGAATCCAGGAATGCAGGTTTCAACAAATGGTCAATAATATGACGTTTGAAATACTCAAATACAAAGCGGTTGTGTTGAGCTGGGTGCATAATATTTGGAGGGAGATATTTGCGCTAGTTTTGGTGCCAATCCCTCGAGACACCCGAAAGATGGAAAAAGAGGAATATTGGCAAACCCTAGTCGATGAAATCAGACCGACACTAGCAGAAGTAGCTAGAGGAATTGATAGTTGGCTACTTGCGCTAATAAGACTTTGACCATCAATAGGTTTACCGGAACATGGTACATTGTATTATCATGTATAATATTTTGCGACTGTTTATGGTTGTGCTTTATGCTCTTCGTTCTGGACCAGTCTCTCGATCTCAATATTGAAAGGAGTTGAAATTCCGTAGTCTACTGGGCTCAAGATGCCAATTTTGCATTATTCCGTGGTTGCAAAGTTCCGAGAGTTGCTAGGTTACCCTATTGGACCTTCTGGTCTTACATGTTTGCCTTGTATGGTGATCGGCTGAGCCGGTGGCCCAATCGAATTCCAAACTTCCTCTTTCGTAGTAGCTTCAACAGAATGAGCCCATGTTACTCTGGTTTCAAACGGCTTTGTATGTCCAGTTGTCTAGATCACCATGAATTACATAGAAAAATAGCCGAAATAAGCGGAGCGCATGGCGGCAATTACTATTGAATCACAAGCTTTATGGTTAGAGTTTAGTTGAAGACAATCTGGTTGCTACAATTGCGAAAAATATTCAAAAATTTACCTAAACCAATAGGGTAATATCCCGAGGCATTTCCCAGGTATATTCCTCAACCAATCACAAATCAGGTTCCCCAATTCATACCTTAATTTGATTAACCAGTGGCAGGTACATAACCACAATAGTTTTTAAATGTATTAGAACTCACAAGCCATCTTTTTCAATTAAATCAAATGAGCACATCTGAATTCACACATTGCACCCAATAATAGTGCAATACCTAACGGACCAAAAGCAGACAATAGCAATAACGGATACCACTGTTATATTAGGTCAAAAAATAAGAGTTGTTTTTTACAAGTGAAAAATGCAACCCTGTTTGTTCTAAGTCGTAAAAATAATGATTGTTAACTACACCATAATTGAGCAAAAAATGCGCAAACCCGGAATCGAACCGGGGGCCCAACGATGGCAACGTTGGATTTTAC
>JAKTXI010000074.1:0-56286 GCA_030582475.1 Suhomyces panamericanus
CTGTCAGTGCTTCCCATGTCGGACGAGCACCGCCCCTCAGCCAACGCCCGCAAGATCTCCAACTTCCTCAAGGAGCAGGACCAGCTCGACGTACCTGCCGGCTCAGAAAACCGCGCGCTGTCGTCCTCCTCCTCCTACTATCTTTACCTGTCCAACTACTACGACCACTCAGAGAAGCCACGCTCGCCGTGGAGTTCGGCGTACCTTTCGGTCCACCGCCGCACAGTGGTGTTTTTTCGCAAGTGGAACCTCGTGCTGTTCTTCAAGCACGCGCTGCTCTTGGCTGCAGCTGTCATCACCATCTACTACATCTTCCACCTCACCAGTTAGAGGAATCTTGAGAGTGTCATCCCTCCAGTCAGACTCTCCTCTTGAGTCTTTATGTCACGTGAGGTCCCTGCGTGTGGCATCTGCGGCTCATTTGCCCAATGCGGACAGATGTTTCACCGTGTGTTCTCTGGGGTGTCACACATCTAGAAATCACACACGAACCAGGATGGAGTAGCCGGTGGATAAAGCACTACATTTCTTTACTGACGAGAGTTGAACTGCTCTACTACTGCAACTCCTTCTTGAATCATTAATTATAATTGATTATTGAATTATCATTGCAATTATCATTGCAATTATATTAAGCATTTGATTATTATAATTGATTACATTGGTCATTATTATTATCATTACGATAGATTGGACTCCATAATTGTTGAACCAATTGTCAATTCTGTCTATTTGCTG
This sequence comes from Suhomyces panamericanus, assembly GCA_030582475.1. NCBI lineage: Eukaryota > Fungi > Ascomycota > Pichiomycetes > Serinales > Debaryomycetaceae > Suhomyces > Suhomyces panamericanus. The sequence continues at coordinate 739 of JAKTXI010000074.1, forward strand.
GAATTCATATTGTCATTTGCTGACGGGTATCTGTGATTTGAGTATATCGCATCCATCTGTTATAAATTACCTTTGTTGATATTTCTGAGTGTTCTGCTTCAATCCTTCTCTATTCATCATGGGTTGCGTGGCTAGCACCCCCGACATCGAAGAGGGCGATCCTTTGTTCCATGACAAGCAAATCAACGACCAAATCGAACAGTCCATGCACATTCGCAGAAGATCCAACAACAAACAGTTCAAGTTGCTCCTCTTGGGAACAGGCGAAAGTGGCAAGTCCACCGTCTTGAAACAGATGAAGCTCCTCCACAAAGACGGCTTCACCCACCAGGAACGTGTGCAGTATGCCCAGATCATCTGGTGTGACATTATTGAATCTATGAAAATTCTCTTGAAGCAAGCAAGACTCCTTTCCATTCCCTTGGACTGTGACCTTCCCCACAGTCCGCTCGAGAAGTATCTGCGGATCGTGTTGGAGGCCAATGTGCTCCAATCGGTCAATACTGGGGTTGCTGGAGGAATCGAGTTCTTGACCGACTACGTCATCAAGTACGGCGAGAAGGCCAGGATGCGCCGAGGTCTTAATAGCTCAGAGCCTAAGGACGCTTCTTTTTTGCATGGCATTGATGACCACGTCAAGCCTGGTCCTGACACTTTGGTCGAACAGGAAATCCGGGACATCTATTCTCAAGTCGACGCCCCAACTCTCCATTCCAGAACCGAGATCGCAGATGCAATACACCAGCTTTGGACCAAAGATAAGGGTATCAAACAATGTTTTCACAAGGCACACGAATTTCAATTGGAGTCCTCGGCAGAGTACTACTTCGACAACTGTCTCAAGTTTGCCAATGTTAATTACTTGTGTTCGGATTTGGATATCCTCAAAGGACGAATTAGAACTACCGGCATCACCGAGACCGATTTCCACATCAACTCATTCAACTTCAAAGTACTTGACGCTGGGGGCCAAAGATCAGAGAGAAGGAAGTGGATCCACTGTTTTGACAACATCACCGCGGTCCTCTTTGTGTTGGCGGTGTCCGAGTACGACCAAAAGCTCTTTGAAGACGAACGAGTCAACAAAATGCATGAAGCCATTGTGCTATTCGAGGGTCTTTGCAACTTCAAAATATTCCAGAATACCCCATTTATTTTATTCCTAAACAAAATTGACTTGTTCGAGCAGAAGTTGAGAACATCTCCACTCAGTACCTACTTTCCAGACTACCACGGGAACCCCTATGATGTGGAAGAAGCACTCCGGTTTTTCGAGTTCAACTTCCTCAAGCTCAATCGCACCAAGAAACCGATATACGTGCATAGAACATGCGCTACGGACACTCAGTCGATGGAGTTTGTGATTTCGGCAGTAACGGACATGATTGTCCAGAGTAACTTGAAAAACAGCGGTATTCTATAGAGACCTGGGTCCAGGATCACGTTACTAGTATTTATTTCAAAATAAATATGTATTTACATTCAAATTGTATCAGAATAACTACTATCTGGAGTTATGTGCCTGGATCCAAAATCAAGTTCCAAAAGTTAATTATGTTCATAGATATGTATATTTAAACTCGTAAATCAGTTCCACTTATGTCATATTTGAACATGCGGTCCAGGATCACCAAGTAATTATTCATATAAATATGAGAATTAACTACTGCCTATTTATTTGTATAATTTAAAAATCATCATTGATCATTTTGGACTATTCTTTCACGTTACGAAGTATTTATATTAATATAAATATGTATATACGATTCAACTAGTGTATCAGGGGAGGAGTTTTTGATTCATACATGCAATTGTCAGGGGACGCTTACCATCTCAACATGGACATCTCGTTTCTAACTCTGTTGTAGTCGAACAAAGCTTCGATTTGGCCGGTTCCGGAGATAACAATGTCCTTGTCCCACAAGGCGGCTCTGGCCCATTGCTTGACGTCGGAAGTGGTGATGGCGTCGATCTTCTCCAAGGCCTCGTCGACCGAGGTTCTGTAGCCGGCCAACAAGACCTTGTTGGCAATGTCGGCGGTGATGGCGGGCGAGGTGGACAACTGTCTCAACAAGGCGGTCTTGGCGGCGGCCTTACCACGAGCAACCTCGGCGTTGGTGATGGACACCGACAATCTGTTCCACTCCTTCAAGGTGAAGTGGACGAGGTCGTCGAGCTGGGCGATGTTGGAGCTCTCGGCGTGGAAACCCCACAAACCGTTGTCGGAGTATGAGGTGGAGAAGTGGGCGTACTTGTCGACAATGTGGTAGTCCTGGACGATGGAGGCCAACTTGGCGCTGGTGTAGGGAGCGATGGTGGAGTGGTGGTCGAAGCTGCCGAAGATGGCGGAGGCGACCTTGGCCACGTAGTAGGCAGGCGAGGACACGGCCTCACCCTGGACGGCGATGGAGACGTAGGCCTTTGGCAAGGTGTCGTCTCTCATTCTGACCTCGGAGCCCAAGAACGAGGCAGGCTTGACCTCGGGCTTCAAGCCCTGGGCCACCTTCAACGAGCTCTCGAGCACGTCGACCAAGGCGTCGTGGTCGAAGTTACCGGATGCGGCGATCACGGTGTTGGAGGCCACCAAGTGCTTCTCCAACAAGCGGGCGGAGTCCTCGACCTGCAAGCCGGACACCGACTCGGAGGTACCCAAGGTGGGCAAGCCCAAGGAGTAGCCCTGGAAGGCGGAGGAGTTCAAGTGCTCCAACACCTTGGCGGAGGGACTGGCCTCAACGGCCTCGGCCTGGCTGATAAGGCTGGCCTTGGCGGCGCCAAAGTCGGCCTTCTCCAAAACAGCACCTGGGTTGGAGGCAATGGAGGCAATCAACTTGGCAGCCTCCTTGACGTTGGCATTGGTGGATTGGGCAACAACACCGTTGGTCTCCTTGGAGTTGGAGGCAGACAACAACACACCGTTGTGCACACCGGAACCCAAGACGTTGGCGGTCAAGGCAGAAACACCATTGCTGTAGGAGTGTTCGGCTCTGGAACCAGCGCCAAAGAACACACCGACCGAGGCAGAGCTGGCGTCAGCTCTGAGCTCGGACGCCACGGTCACACCGTTGGACAAGGTGGTGTACTTGGTTTGCGCGTTGGCGGTGGAGACGAAACGACGAGATGCAATTTGCTTGACAGCAGAACGAACACCGGATCCACGAATCATTGTAGTTGAGGTTGTTTAGAGAAAGTGGAATTGAAAATTTATGGTGGTTTTAATGCACTGGCCAATGAGGGCCTAGGGAATTATGGAGATGTGTGCAGGACGATTAGAGAACGAGCATAGAGTACGAGCGTAGGGAACGAGCGTAGCGAGGGAACGGAGCCAGAGTGCGGAGAGTAGGGAGAAAGAGGTGCGCGTGGCGAGAAAAGTGAGAGAAAATAGGGAGAATTAGGGAGAAAAGAAGAGAGAGAATAATGAGCTACGTAGCGAGAGAATGGAGAATAGCGAGAATCATAGCGATAGAACTGAGAATATGGATTTTTGGAAGAACTATGGAGATATCAGGCGTAGAATGGCCAAGAGTTTTCTATTCTACACGCTTCATTGCAATTCATGAGCATTGTATCTAGCAATGGCCTAGACTGTGGCATTCTGTAGTGCTGTAGCTGTCGCTGTTGCATCACCTGAGATTTCCACTGGGGTAGTTGATCTTGGAGAATAGCGCGAAAATTATCAAGACGGGACTGAAAAGTTTCTAAATCTACACATTGGCGCCTTTTGGTGGAAGTCTGGCGAGGATGTTGGCAGTGGCAGCTGCCGTGGTGGGGCTGCTCGCCACACTTCCCGCACATGGCGCTGGTCTAGTGGGATTTCCTCTGTACATGGCCCTGGCGTGGTGGAGATTGACTGCGAAAACGTCCTCGCTGGAACACGCTCTAGGACTGGAACATGCCCTGGGACTAGACTCCGTTCTTCCCTGTCCTGACGCCTCCAGTGCTACCAGAGAGGTACTGGCACGGGCTGCAAGCACCGAGAGCTCGCTATAGACCGCTTTCCAGGGCTCTGTCTCTTTCACCACGCTTCTTCCTCCAGACAGAACCACCGCCAGAGTGAACGGCCTATTAGAGTCCCTAGACCCTCTGGAATCCAACTTTCGGAGCTCCAAACTAGCTGGTAACTCCTTTATTGCATTCTTTGGGGACATTGGCTGACTATAGGCCACTGACGTGTCGAGAACCATGGGAATTGTATGTTTCGCTGGGGAAGACTCCGGTAATGGTAACGGGTCGGTCTCAGGTAGTATGGACAGTTCTGGAAGCAGGTCGACCTCCATTATGGGAGAAGGTGGCTCTGACGTCCTTTTCCAGCCTAAACGGATCCTCCTGACCCGTTTGCTGGTGGTTCTGCCCAAGATCCGACCACATCCAGCGTCCCTGTATTTATCCACTTGGTGGTGGTGCTGGTGGTGCTGGTGGCATTCGCAACCGCACCTTACCGCGACACCGGGACCTGAAGAACATGCCCATTCAGCTCCTGGAATTGAAGGACAACGTAACACCATAGACCTTCTAGCTTCAAATTCATCCCTACTGATCCGAACAGCGTCGTTTTCCGTGTCGGTGTCGATGTCCAAAGTCAAGTATTCCTGCGGCCCTGGCCGGTACGGGTCCTGGGGACAAGTTCGCAAAGAAAAGAGTAGCTTGTTGTTGAGCTTGGACTGAATGACTCGGGGATCACGGGAGTTGCTGTAGTAGTGCTGTTTCCACTCGACGGCCAAGAGCTCCAACCGGCTCCGAAGCCGGTGGACGAGTTCTGGTAGAGACATGTGGATTTGTGATTGCCGCAAAATTGAGAAGTGCAAAAGGAATCAGCAAGAATGAGGAATGGGAGGATGTGGTTTATTTAAGCTTTGGTGTTGATCTATGTGAATACGGAGATAATGGCACTGATTGGATAGAAGACTATTTATTAATTTTGGCAATTTATTAAATTTGACTATTTATTAATTTTTGTAGAGATCTTGATTTTTTGAAAAATAGCAAGGACTGATTAATTTAGTTGGTGAAGAATAAATCGGACCCGAATAATGTAGCATTTTCCACTCGATTTGTAACCTCATCATCTAGTCATTTTATCCAAAGCAGATATTGTATGACATACCCGTAGGATTGTGCTATATTTTGATTTAAACTTCACGTACTGACTTCACATACTGACTTTTGCATCTTTTAACTGTGCCTCCTTTCTCCTTCGATCTAGCGATCTTTCCTACCTTTGCACCCAATAAATTACTTCCTTCTTCTTCCATTCTTTCCAACCTTTGCTCCCCATTTGCTTCATTCTCTACGTCTCTTACCTGTCTGCCATTTTCTATATACACTAAAGTTGAAGGTTGGCTCTGTTCGACATGGCAGTCTTATGCATTTGTGCCTTCTTGTCGTAGCCAGCAGACTTGCCCTCGTAAGCAGAAATGAGCTCCTCGGCCAACCGCACAGAGAAGTCGGGCGACTTCTTCTTGCTACTGCCATCCAAGATCCAAGTGATGGCGTATCTGTATCTCTGTTTCTTGGTCAACGGAACAGGAACAACCTTACTCTTGGCAGTTCCCGTGAGCTGGGTTCTGGTGGTGATCAAAGGTCCCAACTTGTCCAACGTCTCGTACAAGATTTGGACAGGGTCCTTTCTGGTCTTGAGGTAGATGATGTAGAATGCTTTGGAGATGATTTTCTGCGCCTTGGACTTCTTGCCATGTCTCATGATCATGTTGGTCAAGCTGTCCACCACGGGATCCGACCGCAAGGGTATGCCCTTGTTGGCAAACTCCTCGACTTCGGCCAACTGGGCTTCACTAGGCTCGAACTTCTGCTCCAAAAAGGGCTCGGGGTGGGTCAAAGCGGAAAGATACACCTCCTTCTCGGTCTCCACGTTGGTCTTGCCGCCTCTCAACTGCTTGACGGCGCTTAACCACTCGTCAAGGTCCTGTTCGGTGATGGTGTCTTTGTTAGGAGGATACACTTGGGCAGTGAGTGAGGGCTTGGTGGAGTTGAATCTTGCACAAATCGCAGGTCTGGCACTAGCTTGCCATATTCTGGAGCTAGGAGCCAACGTTCTCCTGGCACAAGCTCTTAGTAAGGACATTGATGGAGATAGTTGAAAGTTGGAGTGAAAATAGTTGAATGAAAAATTTGTATTTTGTGTTACTGAGTGCAGTACAAAGTGGAAGGAAAGGGATTTGGGGGTTGTGGGGGGAGAGTGGATGGGGGATAGAGGGACGAGATAGGATAGAGAGGGGTATTGGTGTCATTTAGAAGACTTCGATGGTCAATTGTGGGAGTTGTAGGGCCTCTTCTAGGCATTTTCCGGCCAGAGTGAAAATATCACGTGACCAAACTTGTCAACACCGACCAGTACGACTAGATGTTACTACCAGCACAGCTAGATACGTTGCTATGGGTATAAGACGAGCTCCACAGTGCCCACAGAGAAGTATCATAATTTTAAAAAATCGTCGTAGTATTCTAAACCCGTTTTTAGTGCCACTCTTTCGTCATATTTCCCGGTTCAGTCACCCAGAATTCCTAAATTGACACATTGAGAATAAGAAAGCCCAATTCCAGACCCAATTCTTTTCATACTTCCCACCACCTCTCTTGCATATCCATATATTTCCCCTTCTTTTGCCCTTTCATCAACCCTCTTCTCTTATCACATATGTAGAGACACGACCGCGTATCAAAACACCAATGGCTCTACCTATTCCTCCACTAGAACCGGAGTTTCAGGGCAATCTTGAGGCTGCTACCGACAGCAAACAGGCAGTTACAGTCGCAGAACTATGGAAAGACTCGATTTATCCTAAAATTGTCGCCAGAATAGCGGAAATCGTACAAATTGCTCTAGATAAAGGTGAACAGTTCAGTGCCCGACCAGAAGACGTGGACCTTCCAAAGGCCATTCAGAAAGTACATCAACGGATTGAGGGTCATTTTGAGCAGAACTTTGCCCAGAGTCCGCCTTTTACATTGCCCCGGTTGGCTGAGATGTTGTTGGACCCACCCAAAGAAGGCTACAGTCTAGCCTCCAATGTGGGCATATTGAAGTACATGAACTCGCTAGCCAAGTTGGTTTTGGTGTCTTCCAGTTTGGATGAGTTTCCAGCCACCACCTTTGAAGATCCTAACGAAACATGCGAGATCATTGAGCCTATACGAAGTGCCCAGGCAGTCGTGAACATACCCTTGATTGAGATCGTATGGCTAAAGGCAGCGAATGCCAATGCTGCCACTACATCAGAAGACAGTGCAATGGAAGAAGAGCCTGCAGACGAAGCTCCTGAATCGCCCACCAGGGTAGAAGAGAAGCCCGTTGAAGAGACAGTGGATACCAGTTCTCCAGATAAGGTGGAAGAGGGGTGAATTAGAGGAACATGAGTTAGAGGCAGAGAATTGAGTGAAACAGCAGCTGTAAAGTGCGAAGACGAATGAAACAAGCTGCGAGGGATATTATTGGTACAAACTCCGAGATTTATTTTATTATAAAAAAATACTGCAAGAATTGAATACAACACCGAGAATTAGGTGGATTAAATTCAATAGACCAATAAAAATTGTCAGAGAAGAATTGAGGATAAGCTTGAAAATCAGAGTGGTACAATTCAATGAAGTCATAAGAGGCGAGCTGGGAATTACTGAACAAACTGAGCCAATTTGAAATCTGGAACGCTGTTGAATGAAGTCCGAGGATAGAATAATAATAATCAGGAATACAAACTGTCAACATATGCGACAAAACATTATTGATACAATTTCGAGTATCCTTGGAATATCAACTGAAAAAATATTGACGTGGTATTCATAGCAGAAGGCCAGTTGAGACTAGAATAAGAAAGGAATGGCCAAACTGTTACTATAAGAACACAAGAATCCATGGTCTTCTAACATCACAAACCATTTCCTCCCACACACACCCACTGTATTTCCAATTAACCTCACATCCTCTTTACTTCTCTTTACTTATTTCAATGAATCTTCCATCTTCTCTAATTATTTCAATGAATAACGACCGAACTTTCACGGAGACCGAGAAAGCCTTTCCCTAGAAGGCGACCGGGATCTATTCTGCGCCCGCTGTGGTGACCGATCTCTGTACGAAGGCTCGTACGAGTCGGTTCTGGCCCCACGATGACGCTCGCCTCGCTGGCCTGGAACGTACGACGACCGCTCGTACTTGTAGTCGTTATAGTAGTCACGGCCCAGGTATCCACCGCCATGGCTGGGCATCACGTTGTAGGGCTTGGGTCCGTGGCTGTCGTTGTCATAAGGAGCTGGGCCCTCGTAATGGTCGCGGTCGTAGCCGTAATAGCTTCCTCCTCCTCCTCCACCACCTCCACCACCACGCCCACGGCGAGAGCGGCCTCGACGGCTGCCTCTGCCCCATCCACGGGGATTGAAGCGTGGAATGAAATCGCCATTTAGAAGCGTGTGGTTGGCGATCACCTCATCGCCTCTGTTCTCGTAGTCGATCTTCCACACCCCGTTGCGTGGCCCTCTGTCCTCCTCGTACACCCATTGGTTGATGGCCTTGACGGGGATGTAGTCGACGTACAAGGGGATGCGTTCTGGTGCAAACTTGCGGGGCGGTACGGGCTCAGCGAGCCCGTGCTCTGGGCCATTCTGGTCCTGTTGTTGTTCGTGCTGTGCCAGCTGGTACTGGGCTGTTTCCACTTCAAACCGCTCCTGTTCGCGACTTTCATAGTCCGCCTTCAACTCCTCGTCCTCCTCGGGCGAAGGGTATACCGACCCGTTCAATTTCTCGCGTATGAACTCGGCCCCTTCGTCCTGGTCGATGAGCACAATGCCGTGAGTTCTGCTGCGATTGAGCCAGGCTCTTTCCACGATGAAGCCGCCAGCGTCGGCGGCAAACGCCTTCAAGTAGTTCTGGAAGTTGATGGCGTTGATGGGCCGCCGGAGATTGGCAATAAACAATGCCCTGGTGACGTGGAACGAGGCCTGGTCTGAGATGGAGTACACGATATCTGCCTGGGCATCGCGCTCGTCCGGCGCCTGTAGTCCTTGGTGGTCGATGAGCTTCTTGGGCTCGGGGGTCGGGACGTCGGGTTCGATGCGGTCGTAGTCGAGTTCCGTGTCACTCATCGAAGAAGAAGGAAGTGAAGTAGAGTGGATGATTTGATGTGAGAAGTGCGCGTATATGAAGTGTGGAGTTATATACAAGAGGAACAAGACAGACCCGAAAGTTCTGTTGAATAATGGGAAAATGAACCTAAGACAGACGTCGAGGTGTCAATTAGACAATGAGATGAGAGTAGATCATGTGCATATGGGATTGTGATATCCATATGGTATAGTTGATGTCCAGATAATCCTGGTAATGGATTTAATCAAAGGCACAGTGTGGAATTGATGCGCACTGAAGAGACTGAGCTGTAGGGGTTCTCCAATGAGTAGAAGTGGGCAGAATGAATGGAAAGAGAGGGGCAAATTGCGAGAAATGGGATGAAGTGGAGTGATAGAGATGCCTGGAAAATATGGTGGTGCATAATGGCCTTCTAGATCCAATTTTTTATCTATTGGAGCCACATTGAATCACAATGAACTTGAGCCAAGGTTTAACTTGGGACAAGGTTAAATTTGGAGAAACATTGAATCAGAGCACATTTCAACGTAATTAGAGGCAATCTTAAAGCTTGAAATGTTCAGTTTGATCCAATATTAAGTTTGAAATGTTAAGTTTGATCCAATATTAAGTTTGAAATGTTCAGTTTGATCCAATATTTAGTTTGATATGTTAAGTTTGATCCAATCTTAAGTTTGATGCGTTAAGTCTGGTCCAATATTTAGTTTGATATGTTAAGTTTGATCCAATCTTAAGTTTGGCGTTAAGTCTGGTCCAATGTCAAGTTTGATCTATTTAATTGGAGCCACGTAATTGAACTAATAATTTGGTTCATTTCCCTAGGTATTATTCATTTCCACCTTCTATACCAATTAATTACCCCACATGGTCTTGACCAAGTCAAAGAGCCCGTTGTTGTCGGTCTCAAGTACATACACTCCATACATGCCCACAAACGTGCCCAACGTCAAGAGCAGACTCGCTGCCTTGTGCCAGAACCCATACACTCTCTTGGGAATATAGTCTATAATGCAAGACTTGAACCCAGCATGGCAGTGAAAAAGGAGTAGAATCGACAACGCCAGGTCGATCATGGGGAAATCCACACCAGCCACAAAGGGAGTCATCACCAATGGCAACATCGTGACGGAAATGGCCCGCTCGTAGGTCCAGTGGTAGCCTCCTTCGTAGAAGTCTGGTTCTGGAGGCACGTAGGCATCGTTCACGGTGCCCACGATGTTTCCAGGAGGCTGCGGAATGAGCTTGAAACGGGAGAAGTTGGGCTTGAGCGAGAACTGGCGCAACAAGGCCACGGGACGGGCCCGGAGGACCGGCAGGGGACGAAGAAGGCCAGACATGGGTGGTGAAAAAGGTTTTTCAGAATCGCAGATATGGGTGAGGTCACGTGACCTTCAGGCTCCAGATAGCCTCCAAGCCCTGTCTACGGTAGTTCTGGTCTCTGTGTTTGTATTGTACATCTATTTACATGATCACCACGAGGCGACCTTGACACCGGGAATCACGCCGGCACGGGCTCTGTCTCTGAACGCAGTCTGGAGGTGTTAGTATATGGCTATAGTGAGCACTGAAAAATCAATCATACGTACTCTGTTGAGCTTGAAGTCACTGATGACCGACTTGGCACAGCCGGATGCAACGCATCTGTTCTTGATCTGGTTGTAGGCAGTGTACTTGGGCATGGCAGCAAGCTGCAACTGGGCCTCCAAGCGGGCTTTGGCAGGCAACTCGGTGTTTCTGGAAATGTACTTCAAGGCATTTCTGGTGACCTCGTGCTCCTCGAACTGCAATCTTTTGAACTGGTCGCGGATCACACGGGCGTTGACGTAGGAATGCTTGGGGATTTCGAAGTGAACCGGGAATCTGAAGGGCATTTTGACGGTGACGTAGTGGAGAAGTTGAAGTTGGTGAAAAATTCAAGAGAGGAGAGTTACGCAGTGCGAGGCACACGCGTAAACGTCATACCTGCGAAGGTCAGCAGAAGGGTCAGATTAGAGCAAAGTGGAGGGGGTGGAAGGGGTAGAATGGTCAGGAATGGGTTGGTATGGAAGGGGGTGTGTTGTTGGCGTCTTTTGGTGAATTTTCGGAACGTTTTGGCGCAGGTGTGAATTTCTCAAATACGAGATATGAAATTGAGTAGAAACTACAACAGGATAGAAGAGGCCATGAAAAGGAGTTCTACTCGCCTCCTGATCCCCTTTAAACGTAGCAGGGTCTATTTCTGGGGCAAAGACGCAATTTCACGTATCTATGAAATTGATTTTGGATTATTCGTTAATCCGACCGCAAGGAGGACGCCCAAGGAGCCCTGGCAATGAGCTATGCCTTGAAACGGAGCCAGCATCTTGAACCAGCTTCAATTCATCTCACTATCGTTCGATATTTGGCCAAAAGTAGACGCTTGTCGCCTAAATCACCCGACCCTATCCTGATCCGTGTCCTGCACAGACCGCCACTAATATATGACTAACTGGAAATCAACCCCAGAAATCCACCTCCACCATGTTCACTGGATTAGTTGAGACCATAGGCACCGTTCTTGAGTACCAGAAGGTGGACCAATCGGAAACCGGTGGAAATGGCGTGTCCGTTACCATTGGAGACTGTTCCTCCATCTTAGGAGACGTCCATCTTGGAGACTCCATTTGCACCAATGGAGTGTGTCTTACTGTGGTGGAATTTGATGAAGCCAGAACCCAGTTCAAGGTGGGTATTGCGCCTGAAACTTTACGCCGTACTGATTTGGGCGAGTTGAAGGCGGGTTCCAAGGTCAATCTTGAAAGAGCTGTGACCAGTGAGGTCCGTTTGGGTGGCCATGTTGTACAGGGCCATGTGGACACTATTGCCACTATTACCAACAGGGTGGCGGACGGAAACGCCATTACTTTCACTTTCAAGTTGAGAGACACCGACAATATTAATTATATTGTGGAAAAAGGGTTCATTGCCGTAGACGGCACTTCCTTAACAGTCACTGCAGTGGACTACGACACCTTTGAGTTCTCCATCATGATGGTCAGCTACACCCAGGGCAAGGTGGTGATGCCATTGAAGGCTGTGGGAGGCACAGTGAATATCGAGGTGGATTTGACGGGAAAGTTGATTGCCAAGCAGATCGAGGTCAGCTTGGCCCACCAGATCGACCACAGCGACAGCGCGTTGAGCAAGTTGGTGGAAAGATTGGTGGAGCAGAAGGTGGCCAAGGCGTTAGAAAAGTAGATATAATGTTGACGTGAATACAAGAACGAAACATGAAGTAATGTAAGAGAATAGTGAGATAGAATTATGAAGAATTCAATTGAAAATATGCCGAATGAAATAGAGATTTGTAAACAATTATGCTCGAACGAGTAGCATTAATAATAATTATGGAAAATCTGTAGTTAACTTCAAGATAGGAAAGAATGAATTCATTTTAGTTTCTTGGTTATGTTCAGTTCACACTGAGAATATTAAAATTTCAAATGTTAAGACCCCAGGAAAATCCACTAAAAGTGACCATAAGAAGACTATATCACATTCTAGACAAAATCTTCAAATTGTACCCAATTCATAGTTTCCAGGTATCCTCTTCTACTGGACTAATACGCCATTTTGAGTTTGTCACGCCCTGTTTGCCACGCTGTGTTTGCCATTCTCACTTAACCTCTAGCTGTATTTTTCACCCATACTTTCAGAACACTAATTTCACTTCTCTTCCTTTATTTAGAACCAATTCCTTCAATACTTTCAAAACATACATATAAATCTCCTCTCTTTCCACCTGCTCATAAACGACCTCCCTACTCTCCTCCCTGCTATTATTTCTCTCTCTTTTCTTTCCCTTACTCCAGTACTTCTCACTATTTCCAACTCTGTTGTCGCACTACCAAAACGGATGGCAAAATACCAATAAACTAAACTTACCTCCATCTTCATCCTCTTCAACAACCATGGATATCATATTAGGAATCAGACTCCTGGACTGCACAGTTGTGGCCACGTCCAAGGCTGCCACCAGAGGCATCAGTGTGTTGAAAGACTCCGACGACAAGACCAGAAAGTTAAATACCCACAACTTGGTGGCATTCACAGGAGAGGCCGGTGACACGGTCCAATTCGCCGAATACATTCAGGCCAACATCCAATTGCATACCATGAGAGAAAACGACGTCGAATTAAGCCCCAAGGCGGTGGCCTCCTTTGTCAGGAACCAGTTGGCCACCTCCATTAGATCCAGAAAGCCCTACCAGGCCAACGTGTTACTTGCCGGGTACGACGTCAACAAAAAGACCCCCTCGTTGAACTGGGTGGACTACTTGGGCACCAACGTGGAATTGCCCTATGGAGCGCACGGCTACGCCGCCTTCTATGCCTCCTCCTTGTTGGATAGACACTACAGGCCCGACATGAAGTTGGACGAGGGCCTCAAGTTGTTGAAGATGTGCATGAAGGAGTTGGAGATCAGAATGCCCATCGACTTCAAGGGCGTGTTTGTCAAGGTGGTGGACGCCGACGGTATTAGAGAGCTCGATTTCAATTAGCTTAATGAACATGCGATGACTGTGGAAAACAGCGACTACAAGTCGTCAGGGGCCGCAGGCCACAACGTAGGCATTTAACTCTATATCTAAACTCTACAGTTGCCGATGGTGAACACCAAAATGTCCGACGCACCGGCCTTTTTTAACTCGTCCATGATGTCTCCAATCTTCTTCTTCTCCACCATGGAGGAAATGGCGACCCATTCCTCGGATTCGGCCTTGGTCTCCAACGCCGACACGGTGGCGGCTCTTCTGCCGGGAGTGATGGCCAACACCTTGTCCAAGATGGATCTGGGGGCGTTGTAGTTGCACAACACGTAGTTCTGCGCCGCCAAGATACCCTCGAAACGCTGGTGGATCTTCTCCACCAAGTCGGGGAACTTGGGGGTCTTGGACGAGATCAAGTGGGCCGAAGTGGACAACACGGTCTCGATGGCTTTCAAACCGGCGGCCTTCATGGTTTCTCCACTCTCGACCAAATCGACAATGGCGTCGGCGACGCCCAAGGCACACGATGCCTCCACGGAACCGCCGACGTATCTGATGTGGGTGCTCAACTTGTCGGAGCCTTCCAACTTCAGGAAGTACTCGGAGGACAAGCGGGTGAAGGAGGACACGATCTTCTTGCCCACCAACTGCTCGGGCTTGGTGTAGGGGCCGTCGGCAGGCACCTGGATCTGCAACTTGCAGTTGCCGAAGTTCAAGTCCAACAAGTCTTCGACCGAGTCCAACATGTCGGCCTCTTGGATCTGGTCTAAACCGGTTATACCCAAATCACAGTTACCTTCGCCGACGAACACGGGGATGTCGGCTGCAGGGAGGAAAATCAACGCCACGGGAAGGTTGGTGGAGAGCGCTATGTCGAGACGGTTGGATCTTCTGAATTGGATGTCTGCTCCGTTCATCAAGTTGCAGCACTTCTCGTAGAGTCTGCCCTCTAGAAGTTAGTAAAAACGGCGGGAAAAAAGGGAGGAAGGGCAGCGCAGCGCGGCGGATGCAACGGACGTACTCTTGGGGACGGCAAACAACAAACGGTCGGGCAAGTGGTTGACTAAATCCATGGTGGTAGAAAGAACGTGGTGTTCAGGTGGGCGCTTATGATATGAGTCAGATGTCTGTTGCAAACGGCGCGACACGCGACACGCGCGCGACATCGATAACGGCCTACACCGGGCACATAACCGGGAATAACCAGCATCTATACCTATGTAGTCTTTTTCACCACCCCGGCGTCCTCGTCGGAGGTCACCGTGTCGAGCTCGTCCGCCTGCATGGAGGACGCCGAGTCCGAGTCGTCGTCGTCCTCGTCATGGTCGTATGCGTATCGTTGGAAGCCGGAGCCCCCGGTCTTGGTGGCTATTTCGGCCTGTTCGGCGGTTTTTGCAACCGGCCGGACGCCGCCGCCGTTGCCGTTGCCGTGGCCATACCAGTACGTGTTGAAGCTCCAGTTGAGGAGAATGGAGCACATGTCCCAGGGCCGGAATTCGGGCCACAATTTGTTGACAAACACGATGGCACATTGTGGAGTGACGCACTGCCATAACAAGAAGTCAGAAAGGCGGTAGGTGCCCGAGGTTCTGATGAGAATGTCCAAGGGAGGCACGTCGGCCGTGTAGAGGTTGGCATCAATGGCGGCCTCGTCGATTGTGCCGGCGTCTCCCGCCGCCACCGACTGGTCCACCACGCATTTGATCAGCCTGGTCATTTCCTCTCGCGAGGTGTAGGGAAAGCAGATGTTCAACACCGCCCGGGTGTTGTTCTGGGTCATGGTGACAGTATCGGCCACGATCTGCTGCACGGACGCCGGCAACAATGCGGTGTTGCCCAAAACGTGGATCTTGATGCCGTACTGCTCGCATAAGTCGCCGTGTTGGCAGATCTGCTGGAGCTTCAGCGTGGCGAGGTCCATTAGCGCCGTGACCTCGTAGCCCAGCCGGTTGAAGTTCTCGATGGAAAATGCATAGACAGTGACCGCCTTGACGCCGGCCTCGTAGAGGAGCTCCAAGATGTTGGCCATGCTGTCGAAGCCGAGGTTGTGGCCCTCTTTGATTTCCATCTTCTTATGGCGGGCGTAGCGCCGGTTGCCGTCCATGATGATTCCCACATGGTTGGGTGTGGGGCCTGTCTGGATGATGCGTCCAAACACCTTTTTGGCCGTGGTAAGCACCTGGAGGTACCCGGGAAACGTGGAGATCCAGTCGGACATGAGAAGGTTGATATGGAGAAAGCGAAGAAGAAGGGCGGTTTCGGAAGGGGCGTGGCTCAGGCGTTGACGGAGGCAATTCCAGAAGGGTGTAGAAGGTCGAGGGAGTCGCTACCACAACAAGCCGCCGTGGGTGAAGATGAAAGAAGGAAGGTGGTCAAGGCGTAATATTTTGCCTCAAGTTCGATGTGGCCTTTTGGTGTCACGTGAGGAGATGGAGCCATACGATGGAGGAGAGGATAGACAGGAAGCCAGGTCAGGGACGCTGCAGGTCGGCAAAAGAGGCAGTGGAGAGGAGGAGATGGGTTCGGTTGAAATGGCCACTTTCGGGTAGAGAAGAGGAGAGATGGGGCTGTTGTGAAGCCTCAATGAATAGTGTCACAATTGACAGAAAAAAGAGGATAGAGATGAAAGGGAGAATGGAGAAGGGAGAGAAAGGAGAAAAGAGAAAAGAGAAAGGAGAAAGGAGAAAGGAGAGAGGAGAACGGAGAATGGAGAAGGGAGATAGATATTCTGATAGACAGGAGACAAGTAGGTGCATTTCTGTCTATATGAATTTTAATATTAGTGTCTCTCTTTTGGTTCTGGTCTAAACCACATGCTCACTTCCTTGAAAGGGAATGTTCTCTACACAGAATTGCTGCAGGCTAAAATTGGACATTCGGCGTGGATTTAGGCGAATTAGGTATAGTGGGTGCATTGAAAGTGTTATAATTGTGTGAAACATTGCTATTGACCGTGAGTGAAGATGGACCATATTAGGCAATGGCCTATGATAGAGAGAATGACTAATGTCACTTAGATAGTGACTGCAGTCCTATACACTTTGATTTATTCTCACATTCATTCTCAGAAGTGCTCAGCATCCCAAGGTTAGTGTCAAAATCAACTAAAGAATGCTTGAACTACTATGAAAATTCAAATTGCTGGCTGGTGCCCGAAAAAGATATCACATTTTCTCCGTTCTCTCTGGTACTTCTTTCTAGTCTACCTTGTAAATCTTGAAGCATCATATTTAATATAAATATCTCTTTTCATAAATTGAATCTCTTATAATATATTAAAATATCTCTTTAATTATATTAAAATATCTTATTTAATAGTAGAATATTGCCCAAATTCCGCCAAATATCCCCCATCTCCTAATCCCACTCGTCTCTATCACCCTAACTCACTTTACTGCACCCACTTTACCCACCTCACTTTCTATTTCTTCCCATCTCTCTACTCAGACGCGTGCACAAAATTTTTCGCGTCTTATCAACTAACCTATGGTCCTAGCTCATCGTGGTCAACATGAGTTGGTATAAAAAGGATAATCCCAACTTAAAAGCAGAAGTGTCGACTCCTCTAAAGGAGTCGTATGTTCAGGTTGCATCTTCTTCTCCAATTCAGGTCAAATCGTCCCCCAGTCCTGAGCCTTCAACTAATAGATCTATTCCAGATACAAATGGGAACGTGGTGGATGAAGCCAAACAAAAGGCACTCGAGGCCAAAAGACAGGCCATCAGACAGCACAAGGACTTTGGAATGGTCAGAAGACGCTTCTACTACCTCGAAGAAAGCGACATTCTCAAGGGCTTCGTCAAGGGCAAGGGCAACTTGAGAGACATCACCCAATGGTTATCAGATAACTACGACAAAACCGAGATCTTGTCTGCAGTTGAACAAAAGCAGAAAAGGGCAAGAGAGGAAGAGGCAGCAGCTCGCCAGAAGCTTGTGGAAGAGAAGATGAGAATCCGTCTTGAAAAGTCCGAACAACAGAAACGTGAAATGGAAGAGAAGGAAAAGCTCGAAAAAGAGCTGAAATCGAAGGAGGAAGAAAATGCCATGAGTTTGAAATTCCAGGCACACGACGACGAAGACGCATCCCCCATAAAATCCAGAGGCAAGGCTCGTATCAAGGGCCTTGAATCTCCCACCAAAGAAGTCGAGACTCCTCTCTCGACAAAGGTCGAGATCAAAAAGCCCAAGATTTCCATTCTCGACAAGTACAAGCTCAAGCAGAAGACCCAATTGAGTTTGGATCACTTCCGTCTCACTGAACAGCAGGAACAGGCAGCTCCAAAACGGAGAAAATTGGTCAGAGGAACAAACACATCAACAGATTCAACACCAAAGGAAACCACTCCCATGGCAGAATCGCCTCTCATCAACGAAATGCTGCAGATGCCATTATCGAAACCCAAAAACTTTGACAAGCAAATCGAAGTGGATGACTTGGACTTGCTTGAAGAAAAGATCAAGCAAAATAGAAAGAACGCAAAGGGGAAGAAAAAATCCTCCAAGTTGGACGATGACGAGATTGATCTCGAAGAAGAAGATTTCAGTGATGGAATGTCGGAAGAAGACGATGAAGCTCGGTTTTCATCAGGAATTACTTCTATTGATTCCCAAATTCTTGAATTTATCAATAACGCATCTGTTCTGGATATGGTCGAAATCAGTTCTGTCGAACCATCTATTGCAGAAATAGTCAAAAGCAACCGTCCATTTGCTACTATTTATGAACTTGCAGACAATAATTTCACCATGGACGACACAACTACCAACAACAGAAAGAGAAAAACGCTAGGATTACGGATAATCGAAAACACCGAATTCAGTTTGAAGGGTTACCGTGCTGTGGACTCTTTAATCAAGACCTGTTCCCAATACGGTGACTCGATCTCAAAGCAAATGAAGCAATGGGGCGTTACTGTTACTGGCGAAGGTGAAATGGATATGGTTGAAATTGATCCTATCAATGATGAGGCAGAAGTGATAGAAGTTGGCGATCAAGACGAAGATGACTCCGTTGTCATGACACACCGTAAGAGAAAGGGCTTGAGATATGTCAAGCACAAGCCCGCATTATTAGCAGATGACATCACGTTGAATAACTATCAACAGGTTGGTATCAATTGGTTGAATTTGCTTTATCATAACAATTTATCTTGCATTTTGGCAGACGAAATGGGTTTGGGTAAAACCTGTCAAGTTATTTCCTTCATTGCTCATTTAAAGGAGACGAGTGAGAAGAAGGGTCCTCATTTGGTCATTGTTCCAGCATCCACAATTGAAAATTGGTTGAGAGAATTCAATAAATTCTGTCCAGACATTGCAGTTCAGGCTTATTATGGTTCTGTTAGGGAAAGAGAAGATTTGAGATATGAATTGAAAGACTCTGAGTATGATGTTTTGGTTACTACATATACTTTGGCATCGGGTTCGCTGTTGGATTTCAAGTTTTTGAAGAACCAGAATTTTGATATCATTGTGTACGATGAAGGACATTTCCTCAAGAACTCAGGAACTGAAAGATATACGAAGTTGATGAGACTCCAAGCCAAATTCAGATTGCTTTTGACTGGTACTCCTTTACAGAATAACTTGAAGGAATTGGTGTCTTTATTATCGTTTATGTTACCCAATTTGTTCAATGAAAAGAAGGAGGATTTACAGGGTTTGTTCAACCAAAAGGTTGGAAAAATCACTTCGTCTTCCAACTCCACTAAAGATTCAACACCAGCACCAGATTACAATCCGTTGTTGTCAGTTCAGGCAATCAGTAAAGCCAAAACTATGATGACTCCATTTGTTTTGAGACGGAAGAAAGATCAGGTGTTGCAGCATTTACCAGCCAAGTGTCACGAAATTATACGTTGTGAACTTACTGAGGCACAAAAGCAAATTTACTTCAATAAGTTGAATGAAGCAAAAGCTACTAGGGCTGAAAGGGAGAGAAGAAAATTGCTTACCAAGAAAGAGGATCTTGAGGCTGCAAAGAACAATCCAATTCCTTCATCTTCCAACGTGTTGATGGCCTTAAGAAAGGCTTCCTTGCATCCATTGTTATTCAGAACGGAGTATGGTGATGAGAAATTGAAGGAAATGGCCAAGAAGATCATGAATGAGCCAGAATATGTCGAGGCCAATCAAGCCTACATTTATGAAGACATGCAGGTTTTGTCAGACTTTGAGCTTAATAACTTGTGCATCAAATTTCCAAAGACATTATCTACTTACACATTACCAGATGAGGCCTTCATGAACAGTGGAAAGGTTACCGAATTAAACAACTTGCTTGATAACATTGTTCACAAGAGAAAGGAAAAAGTACTTGTTTTCTCCTTGTTCACACAAGTTTTGGATATTTTGGAAAAGAATCTCACATTATTGAACTACAAGTTCGTCAGACTCGATGGAGCCACTTCAGTTGAAACCAGACAGGATATTATTGATCAGTTCTATGAAGATGATACCATTCCTGTGTTTTTGTTGTCAACCAAGGCTGGAGGTTTTGGTATCAACTTGGTGGCTGCAAACAATGTGATCATTTTTGATCAATCCTTCAACCCTCACGATGACAAGCAAGCAGAAGATAGAGCACACAGAGTTGGCCAAAAGAAGGAGGTCACTATCTACAAGTTAATTGTTAACAACACCATCGAAGAGAATATTTTACAATTAGCAGAGAATAAGTTGCAATTGGATCAAAGTATTAGTGCCGATGGAACTGACGCCAAGTTTGAAGAGAAAACTGCTGGCTTATTTGAGAGACTTCTTTTCGAATAATGTTCATTTAATGACATCGAAGATAATCTGTGTATTTTAATTTAATAATTCAAGTAATTTAATTATTGGCTTTGTAGTATATCACATTGTAAGCCAAGTAGTGTGAGTTAATCAAATAGTAGAGAAATCACGAAATTTCTCTTCTGACGAAGTGTTTCAATTTAGGGATATTATAATTTTGCAGCTCAAATCAGGGTTAGGTGACTGAGGAATCTTCTTAATTTATTCGTTATCAGGTACACTGATGGAATAGATTATGCACATTTAACGGTCAGGTCACGTGACCAACCTAATATTTCAATTCGGAATGATTTCTGGCCCAAAATGTCACATCAACTGCAGGTACCGACCTAAAAATCTTTATTTGGATACCTGAGTGTAGCATCACATGCTTAGCGAGAATTTATTTAGTGAAGGTGCTTACTTTTTAGAGATCTTCATTACTTTGTTCTTGAGTGAGATGAGCAAGAAATACGTCTGGAAAGATCAATTTCAAAGGATTCATAAGCTCCAGGACGTATTGCTCTTAAACATGAAACCCATACTTCAATACTCAATTCACACTGGTCGTCCAATTTGTACCAGTCTTACTGTTAATGACATTCTCTGATTTGTCAGGTGGTCACGTGATTGGGTCTCAAATTTCTTCCTACATCAACTTGAATCCACATCCACAGTTCATTCAATGTTTTTAGCCAAGCAAACCGTCCAAGGACTTGTTTCAAGACGAGCTCCGGTGGTGCCCAAGTTCGGCTTCACCTCATTTAGAAATTTATTCATCCAAACCGCAGAAACCCCCAATGAACAGGCCCTCAAATTCTTACCTTCCATGAAAATCTTGGAAGAGAACCAAACACGAGAATTCTTGAGCGGTAGAGAAGCTGCTTGTTCTCCTTTGGCCCTTAAGCTTTTCAGCA
This sequence comes from Suhomyces panamericanus, assembly GCA_030582475.1. Lineage (NCBI taxonomy): Eukaryota > Fungi > Ascomycota > Pichiomycetes > Serinales > Debaryomycetaceae > Suhomyces > Suhomyces panamericanus. Next base: position 22,030 of record JAKTXI010000074.1, read on the forward strand.
TCGACGGCATCAAGTCGATTATGTTTGGATCCAACTTCATCACCATCGAGAAAGCTGAACAAGGAACTCATTGGTCGTTACTCAAGCCCGAAATCTTCTCCATTTTGACGGAATACTTGACCAATGGCACCCCCATCATCGTGGAAGACGAGGCGATCTCTTCGGACATGGAGATCAACGAAGATGACGACGAGGTGGTGTCCATGATCAAAGAACTTATTTTCACCAGAATAAGACCCGCAATTCAAGACGACGGAGGAGACATCGAGTTTGTGCGCTTTCAGGAAGACAACGGAACCGTGTACTTGCGGTTGAAGGGAGCATGCAGGTCCTGTGACTCATCTTCGGTGACGTTGAAGAACGGAATCGAGAGCATGTTAAAATACTACATCGAAGAGGTCCAGGCCGTCGAGCCCGTGGATGACATACTAGACGGAGTTAGCAGTGAGCAAACAAAGGAGGACGAGGTTGTGTTTGAGGCCAGTGCTCATTTGACTCCTCGGTCCAGATCAGACCCTCCCAACTTATAGACCAGGCCATTCACTCCAGTTATATGAGCCACACCTTGTTCGGCGCTCGAGCTGCACTGTCCAGCCCCACGAAAGCATCATACTACCTCAAACGACTTCTCTGCATAGGCTTCTGTGCGTGTTGCTTCCCTGCAACGTACGTTTACGGTGGCTTCGGACTGCAGGAAGCCGAGTTCTTAGTTCTGGAAAGATATTTCCTATTGTACATACCGTGAATGCAAGTCTCGACGTGAGCAAATTTCAGGAACACTTTGCCCCAACGTCACTAGCACCAACGCTAAAATTCGTAAAATCGCAAAATAGTACAGTTAAAATTTAGACCTTTTTGAGACTCTTACATATAGCTTCAATATCCAACCGACTCGAAATAATGGTGACTGATACGTCAGTAGTGTATCACAATAATCCGTAAAACAGTCGGCTACGCTTGATCCCCTACTGAAACATTCGTGCCAAGCAATCATTTGGTTCCCTCTAGTTGGCAAACAATAGAACTATTTATGCCACTAGGTTCTGACTAATTATAGACTTCTGCATATACGATTGTACGGCAAACGAAGACCATATCCCATTGGTCCTAGCCCATGTGAATTGTTACGGGGAACCAGCTCTAGAGTTAGGAACTGCCTCCTGATTATCATTTAATTACTGTCATTGGAACAATAATACGGCTTCGGCTTTTGACTTTACCATGTGAAATGCAATGCAATAACATAAGTAGAGTAGTTATGAATATTGTAGACTTGCTACGTTTGTCATGAATGATTTTTTGAATTAGGAAGTGAATAGTTATGAATAGTCCATTAAAATTGCTATTCGGGAATTAGCATGAATTGTTCGGAGAGTAGTTATGAAATTTATAACCAAATTCTTCGAATATTAGGAATTGCTACGAACTGCCACGATGTCACGAATTGTAATGAATATTTTTGGAAAATTGCTACGAATTGGCTGAAGTGACCTGATGAATAATATACTTATTAATATTATGCTACAATTATGAGGAACTGAATTGTATGAATTGAATTGCTATGGAATTTGTAGTTTTATGGTGAAGTTTTTTGTAGTGGTTTTATGAAGATTGATTAATTCAATGCCTATCTAGGATCAGGTATATTTACAAATAAATAAACAATCAGTCGTCCGCGTCTTCGTAGTTGTATGTCTCGTAGTAGTAAGCTGCCGGAGGATAGGTGAACGGAAAACTGACGTTGTTGTAGTACGGCGTGGTCACCGACTCGTATTCGTCCAGATTTCGACGGTAATTGGATGGTGGCACCGCAAACATGGGATGGGGATAAGGTGCTAATGGCTGGGTAGTAGCGGGCTGGAAAAATGAGCTGGGAGGAGAATAAGGATAGTAGTACGAATTGTACGGAGGACTGGTAGGAAGTGGAGCCACAGGGACGGGAAAGCCGACCATGGGTCTATTTTTTGGCTTCCAATTGCGCTGGCCAGAAGCGGCATAAGGTCCCTGGTGGCCGTAGTTGGCCAGCAGGTTGGACTTCTGGAGCGCAAATGACGACTGGATCAAGATGGGCGCCGTTGCGCCGTCGACTGAGATGAGCCGGTTATTGGTGAGCAAAATGGCCTTGATGGCCATTTTGAAGTCGGTGTAGAACACGAAGCCGATCTTACCGTTACTGGAGCGGGTCTTGCGGGGGTCGGGGTCGGGGTCGGCGCCGGCGTCGTTTTTGTAGTACTGGGGATTGATGATTTTGGCGGACTTGATGGTGCCGAACTGCTTCCAGAAGGTTTCCCACAAGTCGTCGTTGTTGCCGAACACCACAGGCAAGTTGTTGACGTAAATGTTGGTCTCCTGATAGTTGACCTGCTTGGCGGCCATGGACAGGAGGAAGCCGGGGTTAGGGGGACTGACGTGCAATTTGAAGGAGGACGAATTCAAATTGGACGAACCGTTCATATTAGAACCATTCATTTTAGAACCATTCACTTTGTCTGCTCCGTTCATTTTGCAGCCGGATTCACCCAATTTGCACCCAGATACTTCCAATTTGCACCCAGAGTCGTGCTCCGGGTGCATGGTGACGAAAAACTTGGCCAGGTCTCTATAAATGTAGTGGTTGTGCTTGAGCTGGGCGATGGTGAGCTTGAGGCCGTGCTTGGAGCGGGGTGCCGGCTCTGCAGGGTCGAGGTGCAATGGGTCGACGTCGTCCAAGTCGAATGCCGCAAACTGGTCCCACGTCAAGTTGTTCAAGTAGTACAAGATGCGCAAGGTGTTTTCCATCAAGTGCGGCCCCGGGCGGAACTTAATGAAGGCATATTCTGCGAGCTCCGACTCGTGCAGGTTGGACTCGCCTGTTTCCAACGGAAAGTAGACCAGGTCGATGGCATTGGCGAATTTGGCGATGCTGTGCAAAATGTGGGCCACGGCGTTCACGCAGTCCTTGGCGTGGCCTTGCACGAAGTGGTGCACGTTCTCTAACACAATCATGTCGAACTTGGAGCTGGCCCCACCACCGGCCGGAGCCAGGGCAACGGGTGGTGAGGAGGGTGCAGCAGTGGCACTGCCATGACTCCGCTCCTTCTTGTTCAAGTACTTGTTCAAGTACAACGCCACGTTGCGGTTGTAGTTGAACGGATTGGGCGTGAGCTTGTTCAACTTGGCAATGAGGATGTCCACGTCGAGGTGCACGTTGAATTTGACGATGGCAAACACCAGCGAGGTCGGAGCGGGGGTGGCAGAGTCGGGAAAAAGCTTGATTTCATCGAGGCTCTTGAAGTGACTGGTGTCCATCAACAACCGGAACAAGTGGTTGGTGGGGGCCGTGGGGTCGTCACGGGTCAACACAAACGACGGGAGTCGTTTGGGGTTGACGAGGTCGGCCAGAAGCTTCTTTATGAAGAGGATGCCGGGGTGGCTGACGAAGTTGGCGTAGTTCAACGAGTAGGGCACCTGCTCAGCGTGGAGGCGGTAGATGAGGCGCTCTAGGGCGGGCTTGTTGTCGTTGGTGCAGCGGAGGTCGATTTGCAGCAGGGGAGTCGCAGGGAGCGCCGTGGAGGTGGAGGTGGCGGTGGCAGTGGCAGTGGCGGCTGGTACCACATTTGCATCCAGCGAGGGGCGGTGGATGTCTGCAGCGAGACTGGGGTCGATTTCTGCCACGAGAGTGTGGAAGCGCTGGCGGGCGGCGGGACGGGGACACGGCACCGACACCACGAGCGGGAACGCCGAGGAGGCAGGGGTTTCTGCCGCGTCGTGGTGGAAGAGGGCGTGGTTGATCTGGTCTACCAAGCGGCGGGACAGGTCGGCGGCGTTGGGTGTGGGCATGTGGGAGCCAGGCGGCAAGGGGTCAAGGGGAGCAATGGCGGTAGGGGAGGGTGGTGTTGGTGGTAGCGTTGTAGGGAGAGTTTTGGGAGGGGACTGGGGCGGCGTGGGAGGGAGCGTGATGGCGGTGGCGGAACGGTAACGGCGAGGCGACGACACACTGGCGATAGGGGACGGTGGCAAAGGGAAGGCTGTGACTGTGATAGGAACACGTCACGAAGATGACCGTAAAGTCACGTAGAAGCTCACGTAGTCACGTAGATGTGCTGACAGTCGAAGTATTTAACTGGCAGGTATCGCTGAGTCACAAGTGATCCGGTGCGTAGTGCTGCAATTCTGGTGGCAACTGCGAACAGAAGAACTGTTGAAGGGATGAAAAGGGGAGGATGGAGGAAGGAATGAAGGAACTATCGAATCAACGATCCACTCAATGTGTTACTGAATGGCGACTCACCCAAATATATTTCAAATGACGTTTACTCAAAGGCGACTCACCCTATGCAATAAGTCAATAGTCGTGAATGTCTTTACGTCTCAATGGATCTGAACTGTACGCGACGAGAGTCAATGAATGGTTAATGCAATGACAGTGAATGGCGGCTTACTATGGGGTCTACTGTCTCGTACCTCCGTATATATATATGGTGGAAACCACAGTGTATATATAGCCCTGCCCGTGACACAAAGCTCGCCCCATCCGGTATATATCCCTGTGTGGAGGGCATCACAAGCCGTTCGCCACCCCTCCACATCGGGGACCATATGCCTGCCGAAACCGTCGTTTGAGCATGGAACGCCAGGGGTTGTGCAGTGCTTGCTCCATTGAGTCAGAGCAAATGGAGTGACCCACGCCTGCACCGCGATGGTGAAAATTAACCTTCAAAAACAACCACAAAAGGTTTACGAGATAGGGGTCAGGGTCCACTACAGCCAGAGAACAGACACGATACTCGGCGCACCTTCGGCCCGAGCAAGAAACAACAAGTCTACTTCAATTGGAATTGCATCTTCGGATTGATCTTCTCAATTGATCTTCTTCCATCATGAACCATCGCGTCGTGTCCATCGAAGCCTCCGACGGCTCGCCCTACACCTTGGCGGTGACGTGGGCGCCTTTCGTCCCCAACAAGCCGCCTGGGCCTGTTACGGTCTACATCCACGAAGCGTCGGCTCCGCCGGCCACTACGCCAATGGGGCCCTACGACTATACCATCGGGTCTGCCCTGGCCGTGTTGCACGGCGACGACCAGCCGTCCAGCTTGGGCCGGCTCCTTGCGGCCAAGCTCCAGCGCCCGGTCTACGTCAACCAGAACGGGCGCAGCGGCGACGTGGTCAGTCTTTTCCAGGGTGTGGAGCGGGCCATGGCGCTGGAATCCTCCGACGCCGACACCACCACCTCCAAAAACAACAACAACGATATCCACAACGGGCCCTAGGACAGGGCCGCGTGGCACCCAGTCTAGATCGCGATCCGCCCGATGCAACCGAGGAGTGACCGCCATGCCAGAGCATTTAACCAGGCACGGCCCCGAGGTGAGGCCTGTGGGCGTCCAGGAGGAGTTAAGCGGAACGTCGACGGAAGTAAGCGGCAGTGGGCCGCGCAGATGCCGATACAGTCCAGAGAAACCAGGAATACTATCAATTCCCCATGTCACTATGAGACCGAACATTATCAGGCTTTGGAGACAGGATGGCCCTTTCATTGATCCCTCGCTTCTCCACCATTTGGTCCATGTACATGTGGAGAAGTCTTGAACGGCTACCGTGCAGCAATCCCATGCGTCAGACAGCCTAGGATTAGCCTTCGTAAACGCAGGCCGCAGTCAGTGGCCTGGCCAGAGGCACAAACGCACCGACAATTGCAAACGCAACTACACAGGGCCCGCTACAATGTGGTTATGTAAGCGCGTCGCTGAGGCGCTGGGCCCTGCCTCGCCTCGCTGGCCTGGAGCCTCCTATTGCCTATTGTTGTTTATTGATTTGGCGATTGTTTGGGCACTGACTTCGGATTTTATTGGCTTTGATTTGGCTTTGATTTGGCATTGATTTGGATTGTATGGCCTTGGCTTGTTGGCATTGACTTGTTTGCATTGGCATTGACTTGTGGGTGCTGTGACAGCTCGCATGACGTGCAGTTCGTATATACGCACCTTGTGCAGTATGGCCTGTACGTGGCTTCACCGTGCTGACAAACGGACCTCGCTATCGGGCAAGGACGAACGGCAAGAGAAGGGCAGTATGGCGGCTAAAGCCCGAAGCTGGGCACCATCGAAGGGACTACGTGCTTGCACGCCCAATTGAACCGTCTGGTGTCATTCATTTTCCAATGGCCGTTCGGTGGCCGTTCAGTGGCCGTTCGGTCGCCGTTCGGTGGCCCTTTCTCCTGCAGACACGTGTGGTTTGTTGGTATCACATGGGCTTGGTTGCTCTGTGTGGGCACGAAGTGGAAAGGTGTGGATGGATATGTGACACAGAAAAGGTCCGTTGGGGCATTTGTGGCACACGAGTCGCCGTTGCACCAGGCGACAGGTCCACATGGACCAATTAGAAACCCACATCCTGGAATAGACTCCCCTCGATAGTCCCCTCGATAGACCCCTCGTTACTCGCTCCCCTCTCCCCTCTCGAAAGAAGATCTGCAACTGAACTTGCTGTGCTGACGCCAAACAGGCAATTGCCTGGTTACTGGATTAGACTAATTACATTGATAGCCCGAATTACATGATTACCTAATTGCATTGAACCTCTGATTATATTGTTCGCCTTGCAATACAGAAAGTTAGGTGCGAATGATAATTGCAAAACACCCTCGCAATATTTCATCACATTAAAACAACTGCGATGGCGCAGCTCGTAATACACTGCCAGTCTCCTCTTCGATCTCGTGATCTTCAACAGGGTCCTCAGCCTTTTCGAAGGAGCTTCAACTTTAATTTCCACACCCGTTATCCACAGTCTCCAAGAATAGTACCTGGCCGCAGTTTAAACAAGGCCGTTCGCTTAAACTGACCCTGAACTCACTAAACGTGTATCCGGGTCTTCTCACGAAAAAGGTACAGAAATCGACTTGTTCTAAACGTTCTAAGCCTTTTTCCATGCGTCGTCGGCTATCAATTCCTGGTTGCATTCGTACAGGGTCCAGGGTAAATTTCCCCGACGTTGCATTGATTCCATGAAGTCAATGAAACGAGCATTCAGTACAAATGGAATATGCGGATGTGCTGGTGACTCGGAAATGACCGTGACTCGAACTTCAACACGGAATTGTTTAGTTTATGGGCTTATTCCCTCTCGATCTGGATCTGGATCTGATGGTCACGTGCAATACAATAGTGACAATTTGAATCGGATCCTGGAATAATGTCTGAAAATGCGTTAATATGAAGTAAACTTCATTAAGAATATTCAAGAATTAGGTATGTGCGTTGGGGTTAATTGCGCTGTGGACTGAAATACTTTTCACCAAATAAAACTCCAATATGAACTGTTCGTGGTCTTGACCTGAGGCGCGCCTACAAATGAAACACAATTGGGTCTTTTCCCTGGCTAAAGGCCTCGGTACGTTAAGTACCTTTATCTTCTCCCAGTATACTGTTACCTTTGTAAACTTCACTATCGATCTACTGAAGTATGAACGCATACCCTGTATCAACAATGAGGCAGTTGGTGTTCCCCGTTTAGCACTTCAAATGCAACCTCGCTACCTTCAATTTAACGTTCAGCTTTTGTACTGCAAAAGCTGTGGTTTCTGGACCTAAGCCTGGCATTTCACAGCAAGTTTTCACGTCCAATAATTGCAAGAGCCATTCTGTATTCCGAAATTCTTGGTAGCTGCCAAATTGGGTCTTACTCAAGTTCGAGAAGCTTCAATTAATTTATTGTGTCTCTCATCAATCGGTCTATGGAGTTAAGTGCAACAGAATTCCCGAGGCATGAAAAAACTATATTCAGAACTTGAGCCTCTATTCATGAAGCACAATTGCTCAATCAACTTATTAGCCTATTCTTAGGCCAATAAGTATAAACAACGTCATAAAGATCCACATATAGACCGAACTACAATTAGGGGAAATCATTGGCGCATATAAATATCTAAAGGATCTTGTGTTCGTGTTTATATGAACTATTTGTGCTTGAGCTCTGGGAGTATCAACAAATAGACAAAGCAACCTCTCCTATAGACTTGCTATTTCTCCGAGATAAAGTTCACATATTTGACATGAAATGGGTGGCACAGTAAAATATTGGGATCTTTTCTTACGCTAATTGCTATCAAGGGCAGAATTAGGAATACTAGTTTGGCTAGGAATCCTTGCCTCTAGTAGTAAACATTAATGCAAACAAATGTGACCCTGTGTAGCTGACATTATATGTCCTTAAGCTGACATTGAAAAGTCATCATCTGAGACTTATTGGAATTATTCCGAATAACCATCACGGTTAGGACTATTGTGTGGAACTTGACACGACCTATCTTCTTTGCTCTATAATGTGCAAAATGAGGAACTTGAAACAGTGCCAATCCCTGACCAAACAGGCATTTTTGGCCGCTCTTTTGCTCCGATGAAAAATATTCTGGAATACTCATATCTCCGGCATAAATGTGATATGAGCAAATAGGAAATAGTGCTGAAGGCTTTGTCGGCAAGACAAAGGGCCAAGACACGACAGAAAGCTTATTCTGGGATCTAGACACACGGGTAGTCCATGTAACAAACAAGTACAATTGCCATCACGGTGTCATCAATATTCGAAGCAAAATATCCATGCGTCTCTGTGCTATTGTTTAGATGACTTGACGTCTTTGACAGAAGTTTGTTGTGGTCCGTAGCCCTGGGTGCAGACTATTATTCAATTAAGCTTCTCCATAAGGACATAAAAGATATGTTTTTCCAGGTATTGTCTATTGTTAGGATTGATGTGCGTTTCATCTTAGTGCAATAGGGTGGACGATTTTCGGAGATTGTAGTGGCAGGCTCAGTTCACGACACCATTTGGAGCACATTTAGCCGATCGGGATTCAAAAATTGCAGCCACTGCAGCTGTGACAGCCATGTGCGGCCAGATACCAGACAAAGGTAGTATGTACAGTGAGTTAGGCATGGGGGGTATCATACAAGGGGTGTAACAGGGGTGTTATCATATAAGGGGTGCAAGTGGGGAGTTTTCATGGGACTATCAGGGGCTATTATATGGGGTGCAAGACCATCCTGCTGTTCCTGTAAGATTCCTCCGATATCTATAAGTCATGGGTGCAATATTCACTGCTCTTTCTCTCCCCGTCAATCCATGGGTTCCATCCCTCCCCAATCTTCTATAATTCATAAAATACTGCGTTTCTTTCCTCTACTCTGTCTCTAGTATATCATTATCTATTTACATTCCTATAAGCACCCTATACATCAACAGGGCCAAAGTACTCGAGGTTGATGTCGGTCTTGCCCTTGTTGGCTAAGTACTCCTTGACAAACTTCATGTAGGGTCTGGGGCCAAGAAGATACACCTCCTCGTCGGCTTTCACGGTGTCCAACTCCTTTTCAGAGAGATGTTCACCCTTACTGGACAAGAGCTCGTGCAATTTCAAGCCCTTGGCCTGCAACGACTTGAGGTAGTCGCCGAAAGCCCGGGACTGCTCGCTTCTGTTGGAGTAGAACATACGGACGTTTCTACCGTCGGCCAATGCCTGTTCCAAGATGCTGATAAGAGGCGTAATTCCGATACCACCGGCAAACATCACGATGTCGCTCTTTCCCGGCTTGTACACAAAGTTACCGCAAGGAGGAGCAACATGGAGAACGTCTCCTACCTTTAACTGATTGTGGACGAAACCTGAAACAGCACCGTTTTCAAGCAACCGCACTGAAATACGGTACTCTCCAGAAGTGGGGAATTGCGAAAGCGAGTACTCTCTGCTGGTCTCGTGGGGGATGGAAGGCACGTTCCACCTGATACAAACGTACTGGCCTCTCTTGGGAAGCGCAAGCTTGTGCTCGGGGCTCTTGGGCTTGAAGTAAACGGACTTAACCTCTTCGCACTCGCTTTCAATGCGAGTAACCTGGAATTCCCGGAAGCCATCCCAAGGGCACTTTTCGTACTCCTTGGCCTCCATGCCGATCAAAATGGCGGCCAAGTTGCCGTAGGCAGTGCTCCAGGCGTCCACGAAAGCAGGGGTGGCGACTTCGGCGCCCAAAAGCTCGCCCATGGTGGCAATCAAGTTGGAACCCACCACTGGGTAGTGCTCGGCCTTGACCATCAAACCGACGTGCTTAGCGACAATTTGGTCAATGAAGGCAGAAAGAACCGACAAGTTGTCGATGTTTTTGGCGTACTGCAACAAGGCAAACGCAAGAATCTTGGGCTGTCTGAGGGTGCGCTGGTCCGAAGGGTTGAAAAAGGGCCGGACCTCGGGGTTGTTGGTGAGCATGTTCTGGTAGAACTTCGCAGTCAACACCTCGCCGCTCAGTTCCAAAATAGGAACGGTGTCGCGGATGATCTGAAGCTGGGGTTCGGAAAGCGGCTTGACGGAGTAGAGAGTAGTCATTGGAAAATTGAGACTATGGCAATTGGAATGATGAGACAAAGGAATGTCGGATTTCCCCGTATTTATACCGCTGGAGTTGTTGCATCTGGGCAAGACAGTGCTGATCAAATTACCATTGTGTTCCAGCTGATTGGGTTAGACCATAGCACAGACGCACGTCTGGAATCAGGTGATATATGGATGAAAATATCGGAGTGTGCAGGCCGCCAAGTTGGAATGTGGGGGCGATGGGGGTGCTGCAGGTGCCGGGATACGAGCGGACCCCTATGCTGCGTCCATACAACATGTTCGTATTCTCCTCCAAGTGCAAACTTTCGTTCATTCTTACTGTCGATCTTGCTGTTAAGGGTCCGAGCAAACTCCGCAAAAAGCAACTGCGCCTGATGCAACGGCAGTCATGCAGGAGGCGCGTTCTGCACGCTGCAAGCGAAGCCTTGTCCGTGATGCTGCTGCGTCAGTTCCGAATTCATCCGGAGAATGGGTGCGAAATAGTGGGCCTTTCCTTACTCCACGGATCTCGCTACGCATGCCACAGACTACGCCATACTCTGTCGATTAGCTATTACGAAACATTACTAAAACTCACATAAGCATTTGTGGGGAGAAATATCACTCCACAACTCAAACAGGAACAAGCACCAATACTAGTCCTCCCTTGAATACGAGCTCAAACACAGGGACAATATTAGCCCTCCCTTGAATGCGAGCTCAAACACAGGAACAATACTAGTCCCTTGAATGCGAGCTCAAACACAGGAGCAAGCACCAAGACTAGAATACTAGTCCTCCCTTGAATGCGAGCTCAAACACAGGAGCAAGCACCAAGACTAGAATTCTAGTCTTCTCCCTTAAGTAGGAGCTTCTCGTCCCACATCTCAAACACAGGAACAAGACACTGAGAGGACCAATAGTAGTCTTGTAGCTCGAATTTGTCCCACATCTCAAACACAAAAAACCAGGAAAACACACCTAAAAGTCTTCCACCTTGAATAGGAGCTTCTCGTCGTGGTCCCACAACTCCTTGATGTACGACCGGAAGTTGTTTCGCCAGTCGATGAAGTGGTCCACCCGGAACTTCAACTTTCCATCAAGCAACAACTGCAAGCCCTCCTGCAACCACTGCTTGGACACAGTGAAGTCAATGGCCTCGTAATAATTGTAGTACGTCATGGTGTTGAGAAGACCATTGGACCAGCCGCTCCACATGGTGGCTTCGTTGTTCTCGAGCAACTGCGCAATCTGGTAGGTGGGCTTGGACACGTAGAAGCTGCAGCAAGACACAAAGCTGGAGCCGGTCCGCTTGGGCTTCATCAACTTGTTGATGAACGGCTCCTTGACACTACCGTTGAACAACTCCTGGAGCTTGTTGTCGGTGTGGTCGTGGATGGGCAACTTGATGGCGTCCAAACGGTCGAACTTGACCGAGTGCTGGAAGAATTTCTTGCTGCCCACAATGTCCACAAAGAGGTCGAGCTTGTAGTCGTTGATGTTGGCCTTGCTGATCAACTGGTCGTCGTCGTAGTACTGCGTCTTGAACATGCCCTCGATGATCTGGGATGCAAAAAAGTCAAGCTTCTTGTAGTTCACCGGCACCTTTTCCCCAGGCAATACGATGTCCTCGTTGGCCATGTCGTGGGTCACCAACGTGAATTGCACAATGCGAGAAGGGTCGTAGAACTCGCCCTTGCTGAACATCTTGACGAACTCCTTCATCTGGGCCACGCTCTTCTCCTGAATCACCAAAATCAAGTTCAATTGCTCCAACCGGTACACGTCGGAACTCAAGATCTGCACCAAGGTCATTCCGAGGTTGGTATCTGCTCCATTGATGAGCACGTTGGCCCGTCCGTCCTTCACAGACAAGTAGCTAAGCACTTGCTTGGCACGACAGTACAATGCTGGAAAAACGCTCAATTTGGCCAAGGAGGTGAACTCTGGCTGGTATTCGTAGGTCTCGCGTTGGGTGGCTTTCTGTTGAAGAGCTTTCTTGATATCGGCCACAGAAATCGACTTACGTGCAGTAGGTTCCGCTTCACTGGTAGTTGCAGCGATTTCGGGCTTAATTGCCGAGTTGGCCTCGTCAATTTTGATCTCGTTGAACTTGGAGTCTATTGGAATGGAGTCTTCTGATTGGGAGTCCGAAGCAGTGTCGGTTTGTGTGTCTATAATGGTTTCTGGGGAGTTCTGGGTATCCTGGGTATCCTCGGTATCCTGGGTATCCTGGGTACCTGCTGCTTTATCTTCTGCTTTTTCTTCTGCATTATCTTCTGGAACTGCTTCATCCATGGTCTCCACTACAATGGACTCGTTGGTCTCGTCTTCTTCAATGGAAAAGTTCTTGGCCTGGTGCTTGTTCTCTCCCGACAAGTCCAACGTCACATCGATCTGGTCCAAAACGTCCAATCTCTCGGGTAGTATCTTGATCAACACGTCTCTGGAAGGTGTGATCAAAATGCTGGTGCTCAAGGAGCCCTTTCTGGATAAAGGGTCGACAATTCCGACCACCAAATCGCCAACCGCAAAGTCCTTGACGCCGCTTCCGATGCGGGACACCAACCCCGAGAATTCGAAGCCCAAGCCGAGCTTGGTGTTGCTCAAATTGAGCAAGTACTTGTTGATCTTGGCCAAGTCAAACGACTGAAGAGAGGCATACTTGGTGTCGACCAAGACTTTATCGGCCGCAAGGAACAAGTCGATGTTGGGGTAGTTGAAATTAAGCTCGGTTTCCTTGTTCTGGACGGAAATGTCCTTGATGGAGGTGAATCTCAAGTCTCCCAATTCGGAGATCTTGTATCTGGCTCTATTGACGGGTATTTCAGTCTTGATGATCGCTTTGGGACCCAAACCTTTGCCCTTCTTTTCCAAGTAGGCCAATTCGGGCGGAATCCGGTGAAAAGGGTGTGACTTGGCTTTTTCCTGATGGATCTTGTCTAGCTGTTTGTGATGGGCCTGGAGTTCTTCAACAGGAGGGGGAGCAAAACCCACGGATTTTTTGGGTGGATTCGACGAATTTTCCGACATTTCGACTGGACTGGGTGCAGAGACTGACTCGGGCTGTGAAGAGAGGAGGTATGCTGCTTAAGTACAGAGGAAGAGGCTGGAATGGGATAAGTATGACAGATCCGCATAGCTCGGGAAGGTCACGTGACTCGGCCGAACCAGAAGGGAATTCCCGAGGAGACGGAGGGACTATTGGAGGAATGTATGGAGAGGACCGTCGTCGGTGGTCGGAATGCGGTGGGTTGCAGAAAGTTGCAGGTAGTTGCAGGTGGTTTCAGGCGGTTGTATCTCGGGCAATTGCAGTGTAGTTCTATATTTGTCACGTGATGTGTCACGTGCACCCACTAACTGATCTGTGGCCACTCCTCGCCTATCTCTCTTCTCCAGTCTCGCTAGCCCCTAATATCCTTCCCTTTCTTTGTCCAATTGGATCCGGTTCTACGCCCTGCTCGTCTAGTGTGAAAACCCCTGCAATTTTCTCGGATTTCGGACTCAAACTCCCACAATCTCGCTGTTTATCCCAACTCCGTATCAGTGCCACCAAAGACGGACACAGCTAATACCATCAACACTGGTCAAGAACGACAACCAAGTGTATACAAAGGCTACAAACAGGCGGATTATTGAATTCAGTCAAGATCTGAATCAATTCAGCCAGACCTGGTTCACCGATTCATCCAAGATCAGAACCATTAATTAGACTGATCTGACTTAATAACAACCCAAGATCTGGCCTCCATTCTAAACAAGATCTGAACACCCCCAGACTGTCTATTTTGTCCAATCCCTGAATATCCATTTCCAAGAATATCCAACATGTGGGTTCCTGTCACCTTGGCCTACATTATCTCCCTTATCTTGTCCCTTCTTTTCACCCAGTTCCACATCAACCTCTTCAAATACCCGGTGTATTTGCTGGTTCCACTCACGCTAGCGGTGTTTATCCCCGTTTCCATCATCTTCCTCCTCCCTATCGACTACATTTCCCACAATACCTCGGGATCGGCCACCTGGTTCGATGTGCCCGATGGTGTGATCTTGACTCTCTGGAAAGCCAACTACTGGGTGACATTCTTGTTGACATGGTTGATCTTGCCAGTTCTCCAGGAGTTCTACCGTTCGGGCTACTACAAGTCGTCCAGTCGGTTACGGGATGCGTTGAAACAGAACGTCAAGTTCCAATTGGCCATTCTCGGAGTTTCCTTGATCTGCTTGGTGTACTTGGTGCTCGAGGTGGGCCTCACCTTCAGCCACTTGAAGTTGATGATCATTGCGTTGTCCCACATTTATTCGTTGGTGTTGGCGTTGTGGTTAATGGCCCATGGAATGGTCAACTTTCCTCGTGTGAAATGGATAGAGGGCAACATTGTGTCCCATTTGAACGCCCTGTACTTGAAGGTGCCCAAGTTGGTCGACTCGTTGGAAGACACCAAGATCGACTTCAAGGAGGATGTGTTGAAGGTCATCGTGTTGGCCAAAAACTACACCTCAGCAGCAGCTCAAGACCTCAAGTACCGGGACTGGATATTGCAGCTTTACGGAAAGATTCCCGGTGAATTGAGAGAAACAATGGAGAGGCAGTATTTGCACGATGAGGCCAACACCATCACCAGAGACCAGTTGACCGACTCGTTCATGCGCAAGTTGAACCAGAGATTCAACCTGAACCTCTACAAAATGGTGGCATACGAGTCGGAATTCAACTCGTTGTTGCTTGTCGTCACCAAGCTCGAGGACGTTTTGCATGCAAGAACCACATCAGACTTGGAGACCAGAAACCAGTTGGTGTTTAGACTCAACAATTATCGGGTTCTTCTCCTGCCCAAACTCAACTTCATCTACTATTACTATGTCAGACCCATTATGAGCAGAGTCTTGTCTGTGCTTCTCTTCATTGGTTCCATTATCATCATCGAATCGGAAATATTCCACTCCACCAAATTGTCGGTGGTCAACATTATCTTGTTCAATAGTGGCATCAACGACAAGAAAGCCTTGCAGCTTATTGTTTCGTCCATCAGTTTCTCGTACATGCTCTTTGCTTCACTCAACTCCTTGACCCACTTGAAGATTTTCAACAAATACCACTTGGTTCCTTTCCAATCCGATCCTGTTTCCGCCAGTTTTTACACCACATACATTGCCAGATTGACCATTCCTTTGTCGTACAACTTCATCACCTTGTTTATTTCGCGGAGCTCGATCTTTGAAGAATGGTATGGTCAGTCTATCCACTTGACTGGTTTGTTCAACTTGTTGAACAACTGGCTTCCTCGGTTTGTTTTGTTGCCCATTCTCTTGACCAGCTTCAATGTGTACGACAAATTGAAGAAGAAGCTTGGGTTGTCTGATTTCTATGATTCTTGGGCAGCTTTTGACGATGAGGACCAAGACGAAGATATCGAGAACCTCCAGAATAAAAGGAAGGACTTGATTATTGTGGAGGCCAAGAGAATAATAGACCGTGAAATGACCAAGAGACAACAGGCAGGAAGCAGGGTCGAAGCTGATTTACGCCCATTTAACCTTGCCACCGCAGCCAACGAGCAGTATAACAATAATAGAAGAAGCTTCCATGACAATTTGGTGGGAAATACCAGAATAGACGAGCCATACAGCGACGATGTCAATTCCGCCAGTTTTAGTGATTCCAACACTTCTGTGTGGGGAAAATTGGGAGGAGCTTGGGATGGTCTTAGAAGCTCGGTTGCTGGCCGGTTTTCCACGTCAAGATACAGAGATGAGGAGGACTCGTCCATAGATAATTTCCACTACGACGAGGACGCTGATGAGAACCTCGTGTTATGAACGTGGAAGTGGTGAAAACTTTCAATTTGCATATTTATCACATAGACCAAGTGCTAATACATACTGCCATCCCGGTAGGAAGAACCTAAGTGCAACCAGCGATGTAAAGGCTGAAAACCATGAAGTCGAACCAGTGGATTAACCATTGCAGCAAGCAAAAGATAAGCAATAGGGTGGAGGAGCCGCATTTCTTGATCCACCAGCCAGAGGTAAAAGAGTAAAGTTTCGTTAATATTTAAGCTTTCGAGGCGAGCTTGCTCCGTCAACAAACACATTTATCAAGGTGTTTTCATGTACGATGCCTAGGTGTGCTTAACTTTATCAAGGTGCATGGGGGTATCTTTTAACTAGCTTTTGCAAGGAAAATAATTCGTGGTGGCCCGGAAACACCGCTGTTTTTGCATCCTTTGCTGCTGAGACAGAGTTTGGTGTGGAAATTATTCCGACATCGTTATGAATTCGAAGGAGAAAATTATGCAATGGAAAAGTTTCACTTTTTCAACCAGAAATCTAACTATAGAGTGTTGAGCGGAATTCGCTGATTTGAAGCCAGGAAGATGCCGGGGGCCTCCAACCGAATCAAGGTTTCTGGCTGGGCTGGCCCGTGCCTGTGCCTGGCGTTTCATGCGTTTCTGACAGGGCGTGCCGTTGGCAGGGTAGTTTTTCACTGCAGAAGGCATCACCTTCGATATCGCCTGGTCTTGGCCCCATTGGCTCGCAATTCGGGCCCGTTGTCTGTGTTCCCCACACTCGGCTCGGCATTGGCTCTGTGAGGCTCTTACTGGAGCCACATGCGGTGGAGTGCCTCGAGAAACGCTGGATATATGGAGAGTGTAGAGATGGCATGAGCAGGTGCACCAATAAATTCACTGGCAGAGGCGGGGTGGTTGTACGCGGCCCATACTTTGTAGGGGGAATGTTTAAGCTTGAAGGTTGTGGAAAGTGACGCCAGAATGGACTTTGGAGGCCCCACAGTGCTCAAGGAGCAGACAGAAAGGCATTTTAGTGTTTTCGCAGAAGTGTCAGAAACAGAGGAAACACCCCTTCCGGCAGCGGAATTTGGCGAAAAGGCGGTGTTTGAGAGGTGGTCCCATTGGGAGAGATGGCAAGGCGGATATAGGCCTTTTAGTTGGGTTCTAGGAGATGCCAATGGCCCATAATGGACGCGAAGGTGCTGGTGGTGGAGTTCTCGCTAAGTCGCGGCAATGGGCGCACGAGAGAGAAAAGTCGGGACATAGCAGAGCCCATCAAAGGGAGGCTTCCGTGGTCCTTTTTGGCCCAAAAAAAGAGCTACATAGCAATTCAATACGTCGCTCTCTGCTCTAGTGCTGTTAGATCTGTGAAAAAGGCACATGGAGACCTGTTCCGAGGCTCCCATTGCCCCGTCACCAAACTCGCACCTCGCAGCATTACCTCCGATTCCACACTTCTCTCGCTAACCATCTCCGCATTTCCCGCTATCTTCTCCGCGATTCCCGCTAATCATCTCCGTTCTCACTAATGCGCCTCCCTATGCCTCGATTCTAGCGAGAGAGTCGCACTCCATTTCCCCACTAAAACACATACGATCTATTATCTCAAACTTTACAACCACTTCATTCATTCACTTCATCCCGTCTCTATGCTTCTTTTTCCTCGGCCCTCGGCATGGAGCCGTCGTCCCGGCCTCCGCCGGGCCGTCTCCACCTCCATCTCCATTGCCACACCCCAGGCCCGGCTCCGAGTGCCGCTTCTAAAGAGCCCGTCTCATTTCGGCCACTTCACCTCCCGGGTCAACCGCCCATACAATGAGGACTGTTACAGCGCTGGCGTGTTGCAGTTGACGGCGCCTCGGCCGGTGTTCAATTTCAACGTGTTTGACGGCCACGGCGGCGACCAATGCTCCAAATACCTCCAACAGCATCTTGCCCAGGACATCGAGAACGGCGGGCTGTTTGTGGCCGACGTCAAGGACAAACACAAGGCCGAGCTTGTCACCAAGTACGCCAAGACCATTGGCGGCTACTGGAAGCGGTGGCACCGCCATCGCAAGACCAACTTTGCGACTATGGCCAAGACCAAGACCTTAACCCAGTTGGAGCAGACGCCAAGCGACTTACATGTGCGGTTACCCATGGTGTTCCTCAACACCGACTACGGCTTCTTCGAGCAGGAGGACAACCGCCTGGGGTCTACGTGCACGCTGGCGTTGATCGAGACCATCTACTCGGAAAATGATACCACCACCAACACGACCAGCAATAGCAACGACAACAATGTCAAAAATGGAAGCAACTCCAACGGCGACGACCTCTACTACAGCAGAAATACCATTTCCCGGCTTACGGTGGCCCACGTGGGCGACACACGGGCCATCTTGATCGACCGTCACGGCGATGCCCACTGCCTTACCCAGAATCACCACCCCTCCAACCCCATGGAGGCGTCTCGCTTGCGCAAATACGCTGCCAACTTCTTCATGACTGACCTGTTTGGTGAGGAGCGCTACGTGTCGTTGGCCAACACGCGGGCGTTCGGCGACGTCAACTTCAAGCACATGGGTGTGACGGCAGAGCCAGACGTGGTGGAGGTGCTTGTTGGCGATCGTGAAACCATGGTGCAAAAATTGACCCCCGAGGAGCTCAAGACCGCCACCATTGGCGGTTCTGGCGGCGATGAAGGCGCCTTGATCTTGTGCAGCGACGGCGTCACCAATGTCATCACTGACCAGGAAATTGTGGATATTGTCACGTCACATTACAATATGAAGGGAGCCAATGCCACGCCGCAGAGCTGTGCAGAAGAGGTGATTAAATTCGTGGAGTATATTGGCGGTGATGACAATGCCACATGCTTGGTGGTGCGGTTGAGTGGATGGGGCAAGTGGCCGGCCATGGATAAGACAGGCGAGTTGAGACAGACACGGATGGATGATTATAATCCGAGACTGCTGAGAGGATGAACGAACGAACGAGCACGAGCAAAGCGAGAGCAAGGAGCAACAAACAATAATTGAAAGCATGAGTGAACGAGCTCGAGCAAAGCGAGACCGAGGAGCACAAACCACGAATCACGAGTGAATGAGTAACTAGTGAACGAGAGAAGGGAGAGAGCTAGTAAAAAGATGCAAGATTCGTTGAAAGTTCATAATATTGGATTAATTATTGAGTCTGAAAGGAGAAAAATTCATTAAGCTAGTCTGATCCATTGATTCATTTTATTTAATTACACAAGCTTATTCTTACGATCATTTTGATAATTAATTGAACTGATGTGATAAGAGACACCGTTGGCTAGTCTCATTCTGATTTCTATTCAAGTCTTATTATGGCCCGAATTCCAGAAAGTGTCGAAGATGGAAATTAATGATATATCATCGATTTTGAAGAAAGACTCATTTGAGTTTTTTGCGATAATCATTCTTAGCCATAACTGATCTGGAGTGTTTTTGACATATTGCATCAATTTTAATATTATTGGACAGATTCATTTTGAATTATCTTGTTTCATCCACGTCTCATTCTTAAAAATTTCAGTTCATTTCACGCTCAATCTTATTCTAAATTTCATTCTGATAGAGTGCCTCATTTTTAGAAATTATCATGCTGGGAGTCTCATTCTGTTAGAGGATTCCCATTCTTGTGGACTCTCTCCACTGGAGCAAACATCATTAAATATCATTCTCGGTCTAGTTCAACTGGACTTATGGAATACACAATTAGAAGATTATTGTAGAAGTGGCTGGTAGTTAATGATTGAATTAAAGATAGTCAATATTTCAATATTGCATATCTCCAACGCTTATAGAAATACTTTTCCACATTAATATTCAAATATAATATATTTCGGCAGTTTCTACTTTATATTGCAACGGATGGTACTCCTTGTAGATAGTCCAGTCATTGTGATTATGGGAAACAGATGTCCGGTGTGATATTGCAATATGAGTAGTTCGTTTTGCCGGATTTTCCAATGAATCGTGATTAAAAATTTGAAATCTGGAAGGTCTGGTAATTCCATGCAAGCGTGTCAAATATTCTTGTAATCTTGGTTTAGAATTATTACAGCTATTACCCATCTAACTGAACCAAGAGTGTTCTCCTCCCACTTCTCATAATCTAGGCTTTCTAGTATCACTTTGAATTTCTTGAAATTCTTTCTCGTACCACTCCAATTCGTTATCCAAATCGTGATCCAAATCTTTCCTTCGCCCTTATCTCTTCTCCTTTTCTTCTCTCTTTCTTTCTCACTTCCTGTCCCTACACTTTGCTATGACTCTCTTTATCTTTATTACTATGTACAGTTAATTCTTGGTGTGCTTGTAAATGAACTTCTTTCTCGTCAACGCGTACTCGCCCAACTTAGTCCCCACCATATCGTCGGTAATCTCCACCTCCACGTACTCCTTTCCGTTGTGGATCTGGAACTGTAAACCCACAAACTGGGGCAAAATGGTGCAACTTCTGGCGTTGGTTCTGATGGGAGTGCCGTTTTTGATGGCGTCGGCAATGGGGAGGGGCACCACGTGGGGTCCCTTCCACACGGATCTCTTGAGAAGCGACAAGGCAGGTCTCATGGCGGTGGTGGTGGTAAAAAGTTGGAGAAAGTGAAAAATTGGTATGTGCTCACGTGTAGCAAATCACGTGCCTCATGGCACGTGACCACATACTCAAGTGATGGGATGAGCTCCATCTACCCAAATCATCACCTATGTTTGGGGCCCGTTACGATCCCAACCAAGCGGCTGGCGCCGCCACTCCCCGTGCCTCGGTCGTCTTGAAGAGAAGACGTGAAGAAAGTGACAGTGACAGCGAAAACGACGTCGAAAACGCTTCAGAACTGGCGAATCTGGACCTGAACAAGAACGAAGATTCGAGAAATGGAACAGAAAGTGACAGTGACAGTGAAAAATCGAGCTCCAGCGACTCTATCAGCGACAGCAGTGACGATAGCTCGGAAAATTCGAGTCTGGACCAGGAATCCGAGGCTCTGGATGTGGAGATGGAAGACTCAGAAAGAAAAGAGAATAACACCGAATCTGAACCCAGCTCGTCCAATAATGATGGAAGCGTTGCCATGGACGTCGATGACGATGTGTCAAATCCCGAAGCGTCCAAGCATCTGGCCATTTTCCTGAAATTCCACACGTCTATCCAAAGAAACCAAGAAGAAGACAAAGCAGAATCTGATTCCGAAGCAGAAGCAGAAACCCAGGACCTTAAGCCTTTGCCTCAGCCAGAATTGCCCAGAGACAAGCGCTTGACCTCCACCTCCACCCACCTTAAAAACCTCGACTGGTTGACCGAACCTATTTATTCTTCTCCTTCCAATACCAGACCTTTCAGTGAATTTGCATTGTCGCCTTTTATGGCCAAAAACCTCGAATCCATGGGATTTACCGAAGCATTTTCCGTCCAAATTGAGGTCTTATCACTTCTCTTGGAAGACATCAAGCAAAACCGCTTGAAACCAGACGTTCGTGGCGATTTACTCGTAAATGCCAGTACAGGTTCGGGTAAAACTTTAGCATATCTGATTCCAATTATTGAAGATTTGAGCACCAGAATAGTCCCCAGAGTCAGAGCAATAGTTTTGGTCCCAACCAAGCCATTAATCAACCAGGTCAGAACTACTATGACCAGTCTTTCCAAAGGTACCAATTTAGTAGTCACCAATTTGAAGAGTGACATCTCGATAAAGGAAGAGGGTGCCAAATTGAAAGCCAGTGAGCCCGATATCATCATTTCCACTCCAGGTAGATTGGTGGAGCACCTTTTGGACGGCTCTATCAGTTTAAAGGCCCTCAAATACTTGGTGATTGACGAAGCTGACAGGTTATTGAACCAGTCTTTCCAGGGTTGGGCCAAGACGGTGATCTCCAACCTCCAAACTTCGAAGGATATCTCCAAAGAATGGAGCATTTCGCCCAAGAAGTTGATCTTTTCTGCCACTTTGACCACAGATTCCGGCAAATTGTCGGCATTAAAATTCCAAAAGCCCAGATTAGTGATTATCAACGACAGAAAGCAATTGGTCAATGAAATCTTTAGCGTTCCTGAGAAATTGGCCGAGTACAAGATCCAATTGGGTATTGCCAAGTCGTCATTGAAACCTTTGATTTTGGCCAAGTTCTTGATTAGCCAGGCCAAGATGGAAAACGTTTTGGTGTTCACAAAATCCAACGAAGCATCCTTAAGACTTGCCAAATTGTTGCTGTTGTTGTTGAGAAAAATTTACCCTAATAGATCCTATGAAGTTGCCTACATCAACTCGACAAACAACAAAACCTCGGTCAGAAGCAAGATTCTTAAGGATTTCTCCACTCAGAAAATTAACATATTGGTGGCCACCGATTTAATTGCTAGAGGTATTGATATTCTCAGCATTACCGATATCATTAACTACGATTTGCCTAATTCTTCGAGAGAATATGTTCACAGAGTCGGTCGTACTGCGAGAGCCAACCAAGCCGGTAATGCATACAATTTCTGTGTTGGTAAGGGAGAAAGCAAATGGTTGAAGACTTTCATGAAAGACGTGGGAAGAGGAGACAAGAAGGTGGAAGAATTGGAGGTGAATATCAAAGAAATCGTCAGTGAGGCGGACGAAGACATTTATAGAGAGAGCTTGGCAGAAATGGAGAAGGAGGTTTTTGCCAATTGAGGCTCAATAGTCAATATAATGTACGATAAATGAATAGATTGGAATATGTATTATTTGTAAAATTTTAGAAAAAGTAGAAAGTAAGGAAGAAAAAAAAGGGAAAACTACCGACAGAACTATAAAGACCAAGAAAGCATGTTCTCTATCACGAAATATCTCCTAGTAGACAGAATCCGTAATAATTCATCAAAAACAGTTTCTGTATAGATGAGAATACCAGTTCACCACTTTTTGCTTCTTAGGCTGATTGACAATTCATTAAAAACATAAAAAGAGCAACGTCAAGCTGAGCTAGAGTGTCTAAGTAACACCAGAGATCGTGAAACGTAAAAGCACCACCAAAATACTACTCAATCTTCCTATTTAATCTCATTTACTATTCTACCTTCTCTCAATATTCATCTTTATCCACCGCTAAAAATTCACCCTGCAACCCAAAATGTACAGAAATAGCACAGGACTCACACCAGAGCCACACAAACATTCCAGACTTCCTAGTTATCCCAAAATACACCCCCCAAAATTTATACCTCCCATTCCATCCTCTCCTTAGTTAATCTTTGTGCGCCCCACATCTCATCTCAACTTTATCTATTCACATATCAATGGCAGATCTAGAGGCCTTGGGAGTCCAGTTAGTAGAGCAGGATGATCTTGAATCGACCATCACATCACAGGCCAACCGGGCCTTGCTTGTTAAGGAGACGGAATTGGATCAAAAGAGACTTGAAAAGGCCACTAAAGACTTGAACTCGACTCTCAAGAGAATCAGGTTACTCCAAGATAAATTGGACAATCCGAGAACAAAACTCAGTCAGAGAAAGTCCATAAAGGACGACATCACCTGGTTTGAGAAAAACGAGTTGTTTGGACGCCAAAAAGACGTGGATGACATCTCCAATCGGATTGAACAAAACAAGAAATTGCTAGACCTGGCACAAAACGACAGAGATGTCAAGGTTTCCAGCAGCGAACGGCTTCCGGAGGAGTCCGAACGGGACTTCTTGATCAGAACGGGTAAGATCACCGCCTTTGGTAACGAGAATACCTTCAAACAGGACCTTGGTAATGGTGGAATAGTTCTGGAAGCAAAGAGCCACCAGTTCTTGAGGGCACCAGGCTTTGCTGATTCTCCACAGCAAGAGCCCAAAAGGAGGAAAATAGACACGGGCGAGTTGCACAAATCGGGTCCTGCTGTCAAATTGGAGCAAGAAGAAGAAACGGCACCAATAGAGCCTATACAGGTGATCCTGGACGAAGACGAGGAAATAGAAACCAAGAGAGAACAGTCTGAAGAGTCGGACTACTTGGACGAAGGAAAGTCCGAGAATGAAGATGATTACGACGATAATGAGCCCGAAACCGTGGTTTCAGACAATTCAGATAGCGAAGGTCTTGATTCCAATGGGGAGGGTGCAAGAGTCACACCATACCAGCTCAAGAAAGCCAAGACAGAAACCAGAAATATCGACGACGGAGATGAGCTAGTATACCAGAACAGACTCAAGGAATGGACGAGAAAACGTGCTGCATTACGTGCCGAAGAAGCTCCAGATTCAGTTCCAGAATGGAATAAACCACACCCCTCTGTACCAGATGCAATTTTGAATGAAAAATTCCGGTTACCCGGTGACATATACCCGTCATTATTTGACTATCAGAAGACCTGTGTCCAATGGTTGTGGGAACTATATTCACAAAAGACTGGAGGCATTATTGGAGATGAAATGGGACTCGGAAAAACCATTCAGGTAATTTCTTTCATTGCCGGTTTGCATTATTCGGGATTATTGGATAAGCCCGTGCTAGTGGTGGTTCCAGCAACAGTATTAAACCAATGGGTAAACGAGTTTCACCGTTGGTGGCCTCCTTTGAGGTGTGTGATATTACACAGCATAGGATCAGGAATGGGAAATAAAGCATCAGAAGAAAAGCTCGAGGAATATCTCGAGAACCATGATCCAACGTCATCGAAAAATACATTATCGAAAGTATCCAGTAATATTAATGCCAAAGAAATCGTGGAAAGAGTCATTTCCAAAGGCCATGTCCTTCTCACTACCTATGTTGGCTTGAGAATATATTCGAAGTTTATATTACCGAACCAATGGGGATATGTGGTTCTAGATGAAGGTCATAAGATTAGAAATCCCGACCTGGACATTTCCTTGACCTGCAAACAAATTAAATCCTACAACAGAATCATTCTTTCTGGTACTCCGATACAGAATAACCTCATGGAGCTATGGTCTTTATTTGACTTCATTTTTCCAGGAAGATTAGGAACTCTTCCAGTATTTCAACAGCAGTTCTCCATTCCCATCAATATGGGAGGGTACGCAAATGCTTCCAATGTTCAGATCCAAGCAGGTTACAAGTGTGCTGTGGTTCTTAGAGATCTAATTTCGCCGTACTTGTTAAGACGTTTAAAGAGTGATGTGGCAAAGGACTTGCCCAAGAAGAACGAAATGGTGCTATTTGTCAAATTAACCAAGCTCCAGCAAGAAATGTACGAGAAGTTCTTGAACAGTGAAGATCTAGACTCAATTTTACGAGGCAAAAGAAATGTGCTTATGGGAGTGGATGTGCTTAGAAAGATCTGTAACCACCCCGACTTGGTGCATCGTGAGGTCTTGATGCACAAGGCAAATTATAATTACGGAGACCCGAAGAAGTCGGGCAAAATGCAAGTGCTCAAGGATTTGTTGCAGTTGTGGCAGAGCCAGCAACACAAGATCTTGCTCTTCTGCCAAACTAGACAGATGTTGGACATTTTGGAGAAGTTTGTGGCCAACTTGAAGGTGTTGAATCCCGAAAAAATTGACGATAAAGAAGCTGTCAGTCTTGAGGACGAAGATTCATACTTTTCGTACTTGAGAATGGACGGATCTACACCAATTGGAAGACGTCAGAAGTTGGTGGATGATTTTAACGAAACCCCCTCGATCGATATATTTCTTTTGACCACCAAAGTGGGTGGACTTGGTGTAAATCTTACTGGAGCAGATAGGGTGATCATTTTCGATCCTGATTGGAACCCCTCGACGGATATTCAGGCCAGAGAAAGAGCGTGGAGATTAGGTCAGAAGAAGGACATCACAATTTATCGTTTGATGACAACTGGAGCCATTGAAGAAAAGATCTATCACAGGCAGATATTCAAGACCTTCTTGACCAACAAGATCTTGAAAGACCCCAAACAACGGCGGTTCTTCAAGATGAACGACTTGCACGATTTGTTCACTCTAGGAGACCAGAATGAAGAGGGAACCGAGACGGGAGATATGTTCAATGGAGCAGAAACCAATTTTGACAAGAGTGCCAAGGCCCGCAAATCGGTGCGCTTACTGGGGTCTTCCAAGAGCAACGACGACGATTTCTACCAGGTGGCCAATATTATGGGGGTGGCCAAAATGGATAAGTTTCAAGGCGATAAGGAAGAGGAAAATTCAGAGAAAAGGGACGAGAACCGGCTCATGGAGGGCCTTTTCGCCAAAGGCGGAGTGCACAGCACCCTCCAGCACGACGAAATTATCAACTCCGGCAACCAGGAGCTCCTGCTTGTGGAGAAAGAGGCCAACAGGGTGGCCTCTGAGGCAGCCAAGGCGCTCAAAGAGTCTAGAAAGCTTACGAGAAAAAACCAAATAGGAACTCCTACATGGACAGGAAAATTCGGGATGGCAGGCAAGTTCGGGCCTAAAACCAGTGCCAACCGCGGACTTGCGTCCAGCTCCATTCTCGACACTTTGAAACAGAAGAAAGGGGTGAGAGACAGTGGGTTTGCCAGGGCCGGCAAAAAGGAGGAAAAAATTCTGCCCCAGCAGGAAAAAGCGAAGATTATGGCCAAATTGGTGGCGTTTCTCCAGCAGCAGCCCGACGGCTTCAGCACGTCCAATCACATTGTCAAGAACGTCGGCATCAAGTTGGCTACCGACAGTGAAACAGTGCTCATGCGGTCGATGCTTCGGGAGACGTGCGAGTGGAACGCAGCCAAAAAGGGATGGAATTTAAAGCAGGAATTCCGGCGGAGTGGAGAGGACCCTGAAGCAGCACAGCACTAGCAGCACCAGCAGCAGTCCCAGCAGCAGCACAACGGAGTTTAGAGTTTGGCGGCGCCAGTGCTTAAACTGGATTAAAAGCTCTGGCTACAGGAACGCTGGAAGTATGTGGCACATAAATTCCGCCGCAGGCTGCATGGGGGTGTGGTATTTTTTTGCCGGTGGCGTATTTTGCTGCAGTATGGGGACTGGGCTTCTAGCAGCGCCCGCCAGGATGGCCGATGGAGGCAGACGGGTGCAGGCGACACGCATGTCGCGATTTTTCATTTCGCGACATTTGCCTTCAGAATGGAAATCTCCACAACATGTCCACTCCGACCCTCCGGCTCCTATCGGCGGCCGCCAGACGCGTCGCCCGGTGTCCGCCGCCGGCATACGACACCGGGTGCACGTTCTGCGCCCTACCTGCGTTTCCTGCGTCCAAACAGCTCGACTCTACCACTCCCCTAGCAGGAACTGCCAATCCCCCGTGGAAACACGTGTTGGTGTTGTCCCACGGCCACCCGACGTTCGACACGGTGCCGCTGCGCACGGAGTTGGAGCCGGGTTCGCTCACCAGCGAGCTAGCGGCGCTCAAGCGGGGCAGACTCAGTCCCCAGCACCCGGTGCTAGTGTCCACTGTGATCCTTTCAGACCATGAGGAAGAAATGGCGCGAATTGGCGCGAAAAAGTCCGAGCATGTGGTGTACGTGTATCCTGACAGCGTGGCGGTGCGGTTTGCCCCGCAACACACGGCCCGGTTCGTGGAGGAGTGGATGGTTCCTGGGGACTATGTGCCCGCTCCTGCATACAACCCGTTTACATCAACACCAGGAAGCCCATCAACTTCATCTCCTGCACACAACCCCGCGTCCTCCCCGCCTGCACCCAGCGCACCTGTCGACGCATCTCCCGCTCCCTTCACCACCACCGTGGTGGAACGGCCCTTGGTCCTCATCTGCGGCCACACGCTTCGGGACGAGCGATGCGGCAGGCTTGCGCCTCTTCTCCAGCAGGAATTCGAACGGGTATTCGCGGCTGAAGCCGTGGATGCAGCCGTGGGGTTGGTATCACATGTGGGAGGCCACGCCTACGCTGGCAACGTGATTTGCTATGGCAAGAACCATCAGCCGGTGTGGTACGGGCGGGTGTACCCCGAGCGGGTGCAGGGTGTGGTGGTGGAGACGGTGATGGGTGGACGGGTGATCGAGGAGTTGTACCGAGGCCCCAGCTAGAAGGCCTGCAAGCCAGGGCATAATTATCTAAATACGAAGACATATGTAGGTGAACAAATTGAACATCAATTATGGTGCAGCGTGCGTGGCGATGCAGCGACGCATCAGGCCAATGAAGAAACATTAGACGCCAGGATCGGCAAATTCAAGATGCGAAAGCTTCACTTGCGGCTGAACTGCGCGTGGAGTGCAGGAGGGCCGAGGGGTGCAGCCACGGCCCGGCACGTGCAGCACTCCACAGGCACGAATAGAGGTGAAAGATGGGCTACTGGGGGGGACCCCACGGTTCTCCGTTCTGCAAAACAGCCTCCTCTGTTGATACTGGCATCTCCAGTGTTGACCACGTCGCACTGGGCATTAAGGCAAGGTACAGGACGCGCGAGTAGTGTCCGGAGCTCACAAGCAGCGCATGATACCGCGCATGATACAGCAAGCAGCGCGCGCACCGTGCATTGCAGCTCGTCAGTTTTGCCGAGGTAAGGATTTCAAGGCAGCGTTGCAAGCACTGGGGTGGTACGGCCGTCCCTGACAGCGAAGAGGTGGAGGCAAGTGGGAGGAGTCGTCAAGAAGATGCGTCCACGGGAACACGGCCACGGCAGGCCAGCAGGCAGCAACCAGGAACCGGGCCCAGCAGGGTCCGGATGTATGCGACAGCTTCGGAGTTGGTGCAGCACATTGCATGAGTGGCTGGAGGTCGCTTGCATCGCTGTTGCGGGATAGGCAATGCAATGCCTAATCTGCAGTCAGCGTGTGCGGGATGAGACGACGCAGGCTGCACGATCAAAATGTCCTACGCATTTCCGTCCCTGGCCCAGAGTTCCACGGAAACAGGTGAAATGCCGCTGGTATCGAGTAGCAGAAAAAGCCGGGTCCGGTTTCACTGGCATGAAATGTGTGACGGCGTCCTCACCACAGAAACGACCAAACTTCATACTGCCATTTGCCGCCGGGGTCTGACCTAGAACGTCGGTGCAAGGGGAAGAGCTGCACCATGCACCAATTCCACCGGGACGGTGCGCATCAATGCAGTACTTTGCCGCAGTAACGTCGAGGCTTTGGGCGGTGGGTTTTTGGCGGATAGGTTATCGTCGCCGTGGTCCTGCGAGAAATTCCCCTGGTTGTTTCAATGCCTAGGGCTCCGGCAGTGGTGCCGTTTGCCTTATGTTCCGGTGCGCCCAAACTTCGACACAGCGAGCCCCCAAACTCCCGTGGTGGTGCACCCTGCTGCTCTCCTCCACCGTAAGCCATCAGCGCCAGGTGCGTCTGCGGTCCGTGCGTCCATGCAGCCCACCCTTGGTCAACAGGAAGCCAAGTAATAGGGCGCACGCAATACCCCTATCTACTGCGAGGCACCAATTGTTTAGACGAAGCGGCCAATTGTCTGGCGTATGTTGGCCACGGACTTCCGGGAATAATAGGAAGCGCAGCCCCAGTGGACTCGCTTGTCGAAGCGAGTCTACGTCGAACACTTGTTACTGAGAAGTGCTGGGCCTTGTGCAGCATGGCTTTACTGGTGCAGCAGGAGAGAGTGGACGAGACCGGTTATCCTGTTGCAGGAGGTGGGGCAAATTAAGCTTTAGAGTTGCATCCATGCATGGGGGATCAGACACTGTAGTTCCAGGGAAGCGGCTGGTTGTGTGACCAGGGCATGTCTGGGACGAGGGCACAATGTCGACAGCCGTGGCCAGAGAGGGGTACCGGTTGGCCCTCACTGCTGGGGAGACAGTTGTACGGAATTTCCTCCGGAACCCAGACAATACGATCTTTGTTGATAAACTTTTTAATGTCGGCAATCAACTCACGCAGGTGTCTGTTGTCGCAGTAACCATGTCCTAAACAGGTGGCGGTACACAATCAGTGGCTTGTGTCTGCACCTCTTGGCCCGATGGGGCAGGAGGGGTTGCCGCAGACTGCTACGTCATGCATTCAGCGCAAAATGACACAAAGCCATGCAGATGCAGTTTTAGTAATTGCAAGCATCTGACCTCACGTATCCTGCAATTGGCCCCAGCACTACGTGGCAAAACAGAGCCAACCATACGTAGAGGTCGAGTCTCCAGTGTTGGTGATGGTGATAGTGGTGGTGGTGGTGGTGGTGGTGCGTCCGCGCCACCCCCATCTCTATCGTCTTGGGACCCAACAATAGATCAAATAATATCGCCGGTTGCATGGCTACTGCGCTAGATGCTCCTTGTTTGTTCGTTGCAGAAATGGCCCTCCACTCCTGTAATCCACACAATACATGTAGGTACGTGATACAATGCCTTTGAAGATGAAGCGGACCGTGCACAGGAATGCTGCGGGGCTCGTGTGGTTCGCGTTGGCGAAGCTCGAGCGGGTCTAAATAATATGCGCCAGGTGCGTTAGCAGGCACTGCGGCCGCCGCCAGCGCCGAACGCATCGTATGACGCACCAGCAGCCAGGCCAGTTCGACCTATCAAGCGAAGCCGGCACCTGGTCTCAGTTTCAGCTGATGGTATCCTCCACTGGGGAATGATGATGAGGAGGGGGACTAGGTGCGCCCTAAGCCCCGTCGCTGAGGATTCGATGACGAATATCATCAATAGTACTAGGAGCCCATCGCCACACATATGCAGGCACAGAGTCGACAACGGTAATGATTGCTGCCGTGGGAGCACATCGTAAACTTGCTGTTGGCCTCTATTAAAACGGCTTTTTTACTTATTGCACCGACCGCGCAAGGTTTAGGTACATCGGGCACGAAACCGAGGATCGATGGTTTCTTTTTGGCGGTGCGTTTTGCGTTATTTTGCCTGGCCAGTTGCGGGCCATGTTGAATCTGTCGGGGTGCATGGATCTGGGCTAGTTATTATACAGGTGGTGGGGGATGAAGAAGGGAATGACAATAAGAAGAACGAGGAATGGGGAATGAGAATAGGGAATAATAGTGAGGGTAGAGAATAATGGAGTTGGTGAGTCCAGAGTCAAGGCAGAAAGATGGTAAGTAATAGATTAATAGTAGAGTGATAGTATGAAGTATTAATGTAGGAGCAGACTGATAGCATGACGTATCAGTACATCTGGATGATGGTTCGTAAGGCTGTGCATGTGGTTACGTCTTCTTTCTCCATCCATTCTCTTCCACCATGCTCCCCTGGCGTATGGCGCAGTAGATTCTCATGCACCGACCATCCGGCATTGACACCTGTCAATGTCTCACGCACTAGCTTCCTGCTTGCGTGGCCGCCATAATATCTGCGTGGCGTGCACCAATAGGGGGCTGTTCTCCTCGGTGGCCACTACATAATTATCGCAGGATTTAGAGCTTTCCTTCTCTCGGTTGGGTATTTTCTATGCCAACGCATGTTCCACAATACGTGCGCAGGAGATTGGCTTGAAACAATAGATACGCAGGTGCATCCCCGGAAATGCTCAGCAAGATTCGTGTCGTGATTATCGTTTAGTGTCGGCAGCTGCCGTGGCCGTACCACGACAGCGTGAGTACTGGCGAGCACTAGCCGCCAGGCTTATTCGAGCCAGAGGCTGCAGACGCACCGGGCGCCCGGACTAGGGCCATGTCTGGGAAGCCGCCAGGTGGCAGACGACGGTTGGTGTTGTGACAGATTTCCAGGCATGGAGGTGACGGAAATTGCTTTTGTCGGGCGCTGCGTCTGCACGCTAGTTTCGTGTATGATTAAATGCGTGCCCATCTTGACCCGGCATAAAAAATATAAAGATTCTGTGGAGGCACAAAACCGAATTGTCTGACCCAAGGCCCAGTTTGGTGGAGGTTCTCCGTAGCAGAGCATGCACCAGAGAGGGCATGTGAAACGGACACCTCTCGTTAGTCACATAACTCCGGGGGAGCACAAAGCGAGGGGAGTGGGCCAATGGGGAGGCGGGACCGGCGGTGGGGCCAGTGTCAGAAGACGGCGGGAGGAGGTGCAGGGAGGGCTGCGTCAATAAAGTTTAAAGTTGAAGCCGAGAGCCCCCATTGGTATTGTGTGGACGAATCGTCTGGGCCCCGGTGCAGCGTACGTCTGGCACACATACGCCAGGAGCAGCGGCCGGGGCAAAAAAAAGCAATACCAAATGTCAGTTGGCGACACAAAGCGGGATATTTTTCTGTGGGTGGTGCAGCACCTGCCTGACCAAAGAAGAGTTTTTAATTTTTTTTTTCTGTCCTGGTACCCACCGGCACCGATAAAATAAATACGCCACCGCAGAAAATATTTCCTGGCCAATTTCTGTGCGGTGGTGGTTTTGCATGGCCTACTAAAAAGCGTTTTGAGTCGGCTCCTCCAACTTTACTCCCACGGACATTTGCCAAAGTTTGTTGTATATTTTATTATTTTACCTCTGGCAATTCTTCTTATTTTCACCACTCCATCTCCATCACCGTCCCCAGTCTCCCATCATAACCACCTCCCTGGCCTCCTCGCCCCACCACCACCGCTGGCCCCTCCTCGTCCTCACGCCAGCCTCCCCTGCAAACCCTCCTCCTGCTCCTCCCCCCTCCGGCCCCTCCTCCCGCCATCCCATTCCCCTTTAAGCTTTGGGTCTGCGTTTCAGTTTGTCCCCATTCTCACTGTCTGCATCCCTGGTGATCTCTCCTCCCACGCTTTATCACCGTGCTTCCTGGCGTTTGACAACAGTTTTTACAACAGTTTTTACACCGCTTTTACAACAACTTTCCACCACTTTTCTTCTCCGTGCCTGGGCCCGTCCTCTCCACTCTTTCCTGTACCATAGCCCGTCATGAGTGGCAACTACAACACCCTGTCCCTCCAGCAACAGCAGGCCCAGCAGCAGCAGCAGGCGCTGTTCAACCAGCCCTACTCCTACTACATGCTCAACCAGCCGCAACAGACACAACAGGGCCAGCAGGCCATGGCCGCCGCCGCCGCCCAGCAACAACAGCAGCCCGTCCAGCAACAACAACAACAGCAGCAGCAGCATCCTGGCGCTGTGGCCGAGTCCCAGACCGCGGCGGCCGCTGCCCAGCAGCAGGCCCAGGGCCAGGCAGACCCGCTGTACGCCTACCCTCGCTATCCTGCCGGCGGCTACGGCCAGCCGCCCAACTACTCCATGTACCAGCAGTCCATGCCTGACCAATTGTCGCAGCCACAGCCCCAGCACTACAGCCAGGTGGCCGTGGGCGCCGGCGGCGTGGCACCTGCCCCGACGTCCTCCCACTCCACCCCCATCCAGGACACATTGAACACCGCCAGCAACTCCACCGTGGGCCAGTACCAGCCGCCGGGCATCCGCCCGCGCGTCACCACCACCATGTGGGAGGATGAGAAGACCCTCTGCTACCAGGTCGATGCCAACAACGTGTCGGTGGTGCGCCGCGCCGACAACAATATGATCAACGGCACCAAGCTCTTGAACGTGGCCCAGATGACCCGTGGCCGCCGTGACGGCATCCTCAAGCTGGAAAAAGTCCGCCATGTGGTCAAGATCGGCTCCATGCACCTCAAGGGCGTGTGGATCCCCTTTGAACGCGCCTTGGCCATGGCCCAGCGCGAGGGCATCGTCGACTTGTTGTACCCGTTGTTTGTGCGGGACATCAAGCGGGTCATCCAGACCGGCGTGACGCCCAGCAACAACAGCGCGGCTGCCGGCGTCTCGCTGGCGGCTGCCGGTGCCGCTCCATCAGCTGATCCTGCGGCCGCCGTCGCCGGTGCCGCCGCCGGCACCGCCCCAGCCAAGAACACCTCCACCCCCACGCCCTCGGCCCAACCCAACAGCTTCTACCAACAATACGGCCAGTTCTCACAGCAATACACGCCGCAATTGAACGGCGGCCTGGCCGCAGCCGGTACCGGCCAGCAGAGCCCTTCGCAGGCCCAAAAGTCCCAGGCTTCGGCTGCCTCCGACTCCTTACAGCAACAACGTCAAATGCAATTCCAGCAAGCTCAGGCCCAGGCGCAAGCCCAGGCCCAGGCACAGGCCTCCCAGCAGCTGGGCGTGCCGCAACAGCCCCAACAGCAGTCCCAACAGATGCAACAATCACAACAAAACCAGCTCTACGGCGGCTACCACCAACAGCAACAGCAACAACCCTACTACGCGGCCGCCACGGCCTCGGGCACCTCCAACTCCTCCGGCGCCGCCCCCAGCCAGTACTACCAACCATATAACCCCAACGCGGGCTACTCCGGCTATGGCAGCCAGCCAGGCTACTCCTACGTTTACCAGCAAGTCCCACCCC